>PVKS010004871.1:0-89550 GCA_004027875.1 Aplodontia rufa | reverse complement strand
GTGTTAGTGTGCCTATCTCTCCACAGCCCCTCCAGCATCTATTATTGTTTATTTTCTTCATCTTTGCCATTCTGACTGGTGTAAGGTGATATCTTAATGTGGTTTTCATTTGCATTTCTCTGATTACTAGAGATTTAGAGCACTTTCTCATGTATTCATTGGCTTGATCAATGTCCTCTGGTGAGAAGTTTCTATTTAGGTCTTTGGCCCATTTATCAATTGGGCTGTTGGTGTTTTTGTAGTTGACATTTTTGAGGATTTTGTACCTAGTGTTTTTTTAACTATGATTTTCAATACATGAGTACGGTATTCTTGGTATTTACTTAATACCTGTGTGTATTATTAGAAAATAGTATAAAATATGCAAAAAATTAAATATTTTTCCTAGTTCCTAACAGAATTTGTCAGATTTACCAACACTTTCTGATTAAACAGTCCTTAGAGACATACTGTTTAAAATACATGCATTTGTGTGCACATACACATAAAAAAATAAATAAATTTGTGTCTAACAACTTTTTAAAGCTTTTTAACTCTTTGTTTGGTTGTTTTTGAGGAAATCTTGACTGTATTTCAAATTTTCAGTGTTGTCATGATTTGCAAAATTTCCACCAATCAGATTTCATGTTCTGTTTAGAGTATTTAAGGAAATTTTAAATATTTTGGAGAAAAAAAAATTAATTCCAAAAACAGTTTGTGCTGTTAATTCTCATCCAGTTAAGCAAAAAGCTATTTCATTTAACAAATTTGATGCTAAATAATAAATGTTCACCAGTAAAATGTACAGATGCTTCAAGAGCTTAAACTATAGCTGTCTAACATGCCATGGAAAACATCCTTTTCCTTTCTGGAGAAAACATTTTAACAATAAGGTTGTTATTAATGGTCAAGCCTTTGGTGCCAGACTGGACTGCATTGGCTGAATTCTGCTATCTCCATTCTGAGGTTAGCATGATATTGAGTTACTCATCAGCAAAAAAGAGTAAGTTTTTTACTTCTCAGGGTTATTGATATAATCAAATGAGATAAAATACAAAAAAATTCTTTTTTTATTACAAAAATTTTTGATGCTAAATTGTCAAGAGACAATCTACAGAATGGGAGATAATCATCATGGCCTGTGATCCGACAGAGGACTAATATCCAAGAATTAACAAATTACTTAAAAAACTCAATACCAAAAACACAAACAAGCCAATCAATAAATGGGCCAAAGAACTAAATAGAAACTTCTCAACAGAGGAAATTGAGGAAGGTAATGAATACATGAGAAAGTGTTCTAAATCAGTAGTAATCAGAAAATGTACAAATCAAAACTACATTAAGATTTCACCTCACTCCAGTCAGATTGGCAAAGATGAAGAATATACATAATAACAGATGCTGGAGGGGTTGTAGGGAAACAGGAACACTAGCACACTGTTGGTGGAACTACAAACTGGTTCAGCTGTTCTGGAAAGCAGTGTGGAGAATCCTCAGAAAATTAGGGATAGATTCATTGTACTATCCAGCTACCCATCTTCTGGGTATTTTCTCAGAGGAGTTAAAATCAGCACATTATATGACATAACAAAATCTATGTTTATAGCATCTCCATTTACAATGGCTAAATCATGGAACCAACCCAGATGTCCCTCTGCATGAATGGATCCAAAAGCTGTGGTATGTATATACTTTGGAATTCTACACAGCAATTAGAAACAACAATATTGCAGCTTCTGAAGGTAAATGGATGCCTATGCAAGAAATCATGATGAACAAAGTTAGCCAAACCCAGAGAATCAAGAGTCGAATGTTTTCACTCATTTGTGGAGGCTAGAGCTTAACCCAATCTTGCTGGTCAGGCTCACATATTGGACCCAGTAGGGTCATGGCAATACATAATCTAGGACAACATTGATATGTTGCGGGGAGAGGAGAGGCAGAGGAGGAGGAGAGGGAAGGTGGAGGAGGGGAGAGTGAGGGAGAATAGGATGGGATCTAGGGAGACAATCAACAGTGTAGCATACCCTTTACCACCCTGAGAATCCAGTAACATTTGTGCAATCATTTAATTCTTGGAAAATTCACAATCTAAGCATTTAAAATGTAGAAGAGACAAGAGACTAGGGGATGGGCGATGTGGGGGTAATTTTAGTTTACGAACATATACCTAACACATGTTGCTTTGTGTGTGCTTATGATTGTACAATAACTCAATTGGTTAATAAAAGCAAGTATTGAACAGGGAAAAAAATTCTTGACACTGCCCATTATACAGTGAGGGCTCAGTAGTTGAGCTTATAGTGAACAATATGAAGAATTCACTTTGCCTTACTAGTACCCCGCTCTCTAAATCTTGATTATTATTGTTATGTAAGTTTGTTTTACCATTTTATACACTACCTTTCTTTTTCTTTATGATTTTGGGTATTCAACCCAGGACTTCACACATGCTGGGCAAGTGCTCTACCACTGATCTACATCTCCAGCCTCTTAATACATTTTTTACCTAAGAAATACTAAACATGTGTTCCTGTCTTGATAGCACGCTGAATTTGAAATATAAAGCAGTACTAAAAATGCCATCATGTAGGTAAATTGTCATTGCCCATTGCCATGTTAACTGTTCTTATTATAATATGTGACATTAGCATCTCATAATTCAAAGGTAACACTACAGTTTTTGTGATTATCATCTTTTTTATGAGGTGTAACATCTGGAAAAATCATTGTGAGTGCAGTATGAACAAAAATATAGTCTTCATATAGCCAATAAAAAAATAATTGCTTGATTAGATTTGTGGTATCTGGTGCAATTTGCAAAGCAAGTTTGTATTTTTGAATCACTTTTTAAAGTTATGGAATATTTACAACATATTGAAATATATACAAAACAATGTAACATACTTATCTGGACTCATCAACCACCTTTAAGTAATATAAATATTTTGCAGTGTTTTTTTTATCTAATTTGTCTTAAGGATATAACACATTATGGTTTTATCTCTCTATGTCTTAGAAGTAATTCATTTACCTAAATGAGTGAGTTTCTGTTTATATTTTTATTCTTTGGCTGTATCATTCATAAAAGTAGTTTTCCTGAATGCTTTGGACATGTCATGTGTTATTTAGAAAACCTAATTCTACACAGTCACGTATGTATATTCTCTTCAATTCTTCAAATTTTTATACTTCACTTTTTAAAATTTAGTTATGGATCTGAAACCTATTTATTACTATTGTGAGGTAGATTTTGAACTTTGTTTTTTTCTATCCTGAGCTTACTGTCTGAACATATCTACTGAATAGTATATGATATCACCACTGATTAATAATATTTACGCTAATATATGCCAAGTTCCTATGTATGCATGGATCTATTTCTGAGCTTTCACTTCTGTTTATCCCTAAATAAAGTGAAAGCTATCCACCACAAAGCTTTGTTATGTCTTAATACTGAGTAAATGAAACCCTATGTTACTTCTTAATCTTCAATCATTTCTTAGCTATTCTTTACTACCCATACCTCCATGTGAATTTTAGGATGTGTACACACATAGAAACAAACCAAAAATCTTTAGAATTATGATTAAAATTACACTGTGTTAGATTAATTTGGGGAGGGGGGTCTAAGGTCAAGACTGTCTGCTCAGGAACATGATATATTTCTTCATTCAAAAAGTTCTATATTAAATTATTTCCTATTTTTCATACTTTTAACTAACTTTTAGGTTTTCTGGATAATTTTAAAAGCTTTTTTCCAATTTTAATTAGTAGTTGTCATTCTGATGTTTCATCAGAAACACTGTAAGGTGATAGCAATGATATATTCAAGGTGTCAGAGTCCATACAGATATTAACTTTAGATATTGGACTTTGATAAAGTATACTGTGACAAATTAAAGACTTTAATTAAAGTTAGCTATACAAAAAAAGAATAGAGGCAGAGGGTATAATTTCCAAAATTGTATAGAGAGCAAAGTATAAAATGAGAAACAAAGTTCTACGGATACAAGAAAGATGAAAAGAACACACAGACCATCACGGATAAATTACAAACCAAGATAGAGCAATGGAAAATGGTTTCAAATGTATCTACAATTATAATAAGTATAAAAAGGTAAATAAAAAGAAATATTCTAAAGAAAATGAAATAAACATCAGCAAACTGAAAAAATGAAGCAATTAGTTGTGTTAATATCTTAGCAGAATGACAGACACTATAACAAACAAAAACATCACTGTACTGTAGACATAGGGCAACTACATAATGACAAAAGCTTCAACACACATAGATTGTAATATTTTATTTTATTTTTTGCTCAGTAACAACTGCCAAATCATATTACTTTTAAATGCATGAGATCATTTAGGAAATAAAAAACTATTTACAAAGACTCTAAAGGCTAATATAAAAAAATTATGAGCATGAAGAGAGAGCATGTAGAATGGGAGAAGGTATTTTTCAGCTACTCTTCTGATAAATTAATAACCAGGATATACATAGGACTCCAAAAACTTAATACAAAAAAAGACAAGCCACACAAATAATCCAATCAATAAACTACATGCACATAGCATAATTTAGTTAATTTCATTCTCCAGTTGTTCCCCTTCCTTGCTTCTATTTTACTTATCTAACTTCTGTTTCTTCAAGATTTCCCCTTTTTTAATTCCTCCTTTTTTCCTCTTTAGCATCTACATATGAGAGTAAACATTCAACCCTTGACTTTTCAATCTTTCATTTTTCACTTAGCTTGATGTTTTCCATTCATTTACTGTCAAGTGACATACTTTCATTCTTCTTTATGCTTGAGTAGAACTTTGTTGTTCAGGGTATCTATAACCAGAATACATAATGAACTCAAAATATTTAACACTAAAAAAACTAATACCCATTCATTAAATGGACAGAAGCTCTAAAGATGTATTTCTCCCAAGAAGAAATACAAATATCCAACAAATACATGAAAAAATATTACACATCCTTAGCAATCAGGGAGAAGGAAATCAAAACTACACTGAAATTTCATCTCACTCCATTAGAATGTCAGCCATCAAAATACAAATAATAGTAAATGCTGACAAGGATTTGAGGGGGAAAAGTACACTTACACATGTTTGCTAGAACTACAAATTAAATCAAGTATTAATGGAAAGCAGTATAGAGATTCCTCAAAAGACTAGGAATGGGCATATCATACGGCTCAGCTACCCCACTCCTTGGTATTTATCCAAACAACCAAAATCAGTGCACTATAGAGATACATGCACACTGATGTTTACAGCAGAACAGTTCATAAGCCAAGTTATGGAAATAGCTTAGGTATCTCTTAGTAAATGACTGAATAAAGAATATGTGATATATATATATATATATATATATATATATATATATATATGCACAATGAAGTTTTACTCAGCCATAAAGAAGAATAAAATTATGCCATTTGCTGGTAAATGGATGGAAATAGAGAACATCAAGCTAAGTGAAATAAGCCAGATGAAGAAAGTCAAGGGTTCCAGTGTTTTCTCTCATATGTGCAAGCTGCAGAAAAATAAGAAATCTTAAAAAAGGGGGTGAGATATCATGATAATAGGAAGGAGATAAGTGGAGAAGAGGAAGGGAAAGGGGGTGAGGAAGAGGGATAGAGGGATTGGAAAGGGGAGGAACAGCAGAATGAAATTAACTAAACTGTTCATAGGCATGTATGAACATATCACAATTCCAATTTTATGTATTGCTATAACAGATCAATTAAAAAATAAACTAATTTTTTTTTGTTAGGTCTGTTTGGTGTCCTGTAGGTGTCTTGAATTTGAATTTCTGCATCAGTCTGATACGGGGGAAATTTTGTTTGGCTATCTCATTGAGAAGGTTCTTTATGCCATTTGTTTACTGTTGTATGTTGTCCCCTATCCCAATAACTCTCATGTTATTTCTCCTCATCTTGCCCAATACTTCTTGGAAGTTCTGATCATGCTCATAAGTTTCTCTTCTTGTCTGTCCTCCTTGCATTCAGTGTTGCTCAGCCTGCCTTCATTGTCTGATGTTCATTCTATTTTCTAATGAATTTACTCTGGTATTAGTATGGTCCAATGAGCTTTTAATTTGATTGACTGTGTTTTTCAATTCTAAGAGCTCTGCTATGTCTCTTTTCAGAATGTCTAGCTCTTTATCAAATTATCAAAGTGATCTCTCAGCTCTTGAAATTGCTCTTATTTCCTTCCTTAAGTCTTCTTTAAATTCTTTGATTGATTTACTAATTAGATTGTTGAAACTTTTTTCTAGGTTTTCATCTAGGGCACCATCCATGGACTCCTTGGCTGGAGAGTTGAAAGTTTGAGGAGGAGGATTGTTTCCCTTTTCCCTCATTTTCAGTTTTAGGGAGTAGGATCTGAGATCCATCATTGGATAACTCACTTGGGGTCTTTGTTGATGGGTGTGGAGTTTTTGTCTCTTTTTTTGGGCTGGGGTACAATTTGGATAATATAGTTCAATGGCTGGCTCCCCAACCTGTGAATTATGAATCTTTACAATTTCCAATACCTCTGGAATTAAGGAATGAGTCAATATGTACAGTTAATGCATACAACAGTCGGGGTTGATCTAGTTACTTTATGCCAGCTATAGTTCTTCAAGTGTTAATTACCACCTATAAGAGCAAACAGATTAACAGTTGTCTTCCATGAGAGTTCTGAGACTATATTTGGTTTGAACGCAAACACCTGTTTTCAAGTTTGGCATTCACTTTAGTTTTCCAATACCTCTGTAGGTGAAGAAAAATAATTCTAGAGAGCAATGGGAATATGATAGGAAAGTACTGAGGAATTTGTGAATTTGGAGAGAGAGCAGCAAGAGAGTGGAGATGATATAGGATATTCTGCTAAAATAAAGAAGAGAAAAGAAAGAGACTAGAGTAATACCTTTGAGGAAGGATGAGAGAGAGCAAAATAAAGTTTAGGTGTTTTTAGAAGAAAAGGGAGAAGGGGGTACCAGAGAGGTTCACTTCCTAGAGACTCTACAGCACAAACACAACATGCACTAGTTTGCAAGATCACAAACGGCCACTAATCAAACCACAGCAACGCAAACACAGCACAAGAACCAAGAAACAAAAAGCAACAATGGAAAACAAATAAAAAATAAATTAAAAACTTACAAATAACAGACACACAGTAATAACAACAAGAAATAAAAAAGGAACAGTTGGGAGGGTCATGAGTTATAACCACTGAGATCAAAATATACAGTGTGGGAGAATATGGTCACATCTGACATCTAGGTGGAGGCACTTCCAGAGTGAGGTTGCTGGAGGGACTGTGTTTTGCTGTTCTCAGATAGAAGTCAGATTCCCTGGAGTCCTCCCAATATTTTTCTCCTGTGGAGAGGGTGCAGCCTTTCACTGCCCCTGCTTCTTATGAATATAGCCTTTTGGGTTTTCTAGGTTGAAGCCTTGGCCATTTTTTTGTCTGCCTGCCCAAACTCTTGCCCAGCTTCAGTTAGGGCCCCAGGAGGTGCTTGCAGCCCTGTGGATCCTGAAGCAGCTGCAAGGGTATCTTGCTGACCACAGGAGAGTGGCTAACCTGAACTCTGCTCTCCCTGAACTGCTGTCACCCCAAACTTGAGTGATTTGAGGCCCTCACGTGTCCCAAAGGAATGTCACCTGAGGCAGTCTCAGCCCCAGCAAAGGGTGTGGGCACTGAGAGGAAGATACTAGCCCAATAAGACCAGTCCCTGGGGAAGCCTCCAATGCAAACTCAAGGGGCCTGAAAGTCAAGGCTCACTCCAGACACACAGGTCTCCTGGGGCTGCCTCTGGTCTTGGGCCTCGGGACTTGAAAGCAGAGGAGAGTGTTGATCTGGGGTGCAAGTCACTGAAACTGAAGGTAATCTCTGCTCAGCATCCCAGGACTAAGCGGTATCTATGCCCCAGAGTTGCAAGTCCTGCAAGCCGGGTCCCACCCAGCCCCTACCAATCCACCTGTGTTGCAAAGTCCTGAAAGTGAACTCTACCTAGATGTGTAGGTTGGGGGTTGGGGGCAGCCTCTGTTTGACAGTCATAGGACCAGCAGAGAGGGTCCACCAGACACACAGTCCTGGGGCAGACAATCAGAACACTGGGGTCCTGGAGCAGTTAGCTGTCTGATGGTGCAGCGCCTGGGGCAACCTCTGATCCAAGCACAAAGCTCTGGACTGTTCACCAAGTCAAAATGGTATTCACCCCTGCTCTCCACAGCCAGATTAGGGGGAGTCTATGTTATGTGCACTATTGCAGTCCCTGGGTTCCACTGTGGAGTGTGGCATGAGCCCTTCTGCTATCAGATATCTCAGTGCCAATTCGTGCTTCCTCTGTGTGTGCAGCTCCCTCCCTCTATGCAGATCCAGCAGCACACCCACTTGGTGGTGTTCCTTGCAGCCATAGCTGCTATTTGCCTATTTGGTCTTTTTTCTTTGCTTAGTATATCCAAGTTTTTGCGGCTCTAAATTTCCTTGCTTATCTACTAATGAGTTTAGGCAAAAAATTTGCTGTCACCTACCTTACAGAAAGGCACTTCTCCCATCATTGGCATCCTGCTTCGTGGAGAGATTCTACATGTATCCCTCCTGCTGGGGTTTCATTTTCCTGAACCCTAAATTAACTTTTTAAAAAGACAAGATGAAAAGCAATAATTAAGATATGGAGAAAAGGGACCCTTGTATATTGTTGGGAACGTAAGTCAGTATAACCATTATGGAAAACAGTGTGGAGATTCCTACAAATTAAAATTAGAACTACCATGTTGTCCAGCAATCCTACTACTAGGAATCTATTCAAAGGAAATAAAATCAGTGTGTTGAACAGACCTGTATTCACAATAACCAAGAAATGGAAACAATCCAAATGTCCATCAAGTGATAAATAAAGACAATTTGGCATAAATACACAATGGCATACTATTCAGCCATTAAAAAATTAATTCTGTCATTTGCAACAACATTGGTGGAATTGGAAATCATGATGGTGAATGAACATAGACAAGCAATACATGATCTCATGCATGTGTGAAATCTAAAAACATAGATTCCATTGATGTTGGAATAGTGGTTACCAGAGGCCAGGGACAGTGTTGGTGGTGATGGGTTTGGAAAAGTTTGATCAGCAGGTACTAAGTTAGGAACAATAACTTCTGAGGTACTATTGCACTGTCTGCTGATGATAGATAATAATTATTTCCTGTACATTCCAAAGAGCTAGAAGAAAGGATTTTGACGATTTTCACTTGACAATTTTGTTAAGTGTTAATGCTTAACCCCATTAAAACATTATGTAATATATATATATATATATATATGTATCAAGCATTACATGGTAGCAAATTAATGTTTTACTTGTATGTTTTTTCATAGTAGGTAAAAATAAAAAAGCAAATACTAAGGCAAATGAGTCCTATTTCAAAGAACTGTAAACGTACTGATAATTTTTTCTGACTTCAATGTATTTAATCTATAAAACAATAAGAAATACATTTCATATAACTGGTGCTTTAAGGAAAATCATAATGAATACTAGAAAATGTTTACAATTCAATAATAATGAAAATTATATATATTAAATGTCATAACATAGTTAAAGGAATAGTTAGAAATAATCAGGACATATTAATAAATAGACTAAAATTTAATGAGTCAACCAAGTATTTTTGAGAAACAAGGGGAAAAAGACCAAAATGATCCCCAAAACAGTAGTAGGAAAAGGAAAATAATAACAAAAATTATGAAATAGAAATATTCAAAATCAAAGATTAAAATGTCAAAAGTCATTTTTAAAAAAGAATAAATTTGGCAAACTTCTTATTTAAATAATCAAGAAAAAAGAGAAGACTCACAAATGAGATCAATCCAAATCATTAAAACAAAACTGCATGAGAATAAATGTGACAATTTAAATTAAACGGACAAATTTCCAAAAATAAATAGAACAGCAAAATTGACTCAAGATTTAAAAATGCAAGTGTCCCCAAATCACCACCAATCTTTTCTACTGACAAAATTATGAACCCTATAAAGACTTCATTGGTATGTAATGTGAAACAATCAATGAGTACATGCCAATGTTTGCCCAAATTGTTCCAGCATATAGAAAATGCGAAACCACTCAAGAATTCATTTTGTGAAGCTATGTAAGTTGTGCTTTCAAACCTGGCAATCAGAACAGGAAAGGTAAATTATTAAAAATTATCATTTTTCAGCACACCTGAAAGAAGTCCCAAACAGAATATTAGTGAACTGCATCCAACAATGGATAATAATAATTTAACCAAAGAAAGTATACTGTGGAAAGCTCAGGTTTTTCCTAAAAACACAAAGTATTTCAATTAAAGATTACTGAATGAGTTCATCGCAAGTGTAGATCAAAGGAGAAAGTCATCCTTTTTAACTTGGAGTTATTTTGGGAATCAGGTGAAACAATGTAGTTGAAGAGGTCTGTAAATTAAACTGCTGCTGACGGATTATTCTTGCTGGTTCAGACTGCTGTTCTCTGCCTATACTGTTGGATTTTTTTAAAATGTCCTAGGTAAAGCATATTGTGAGAGATTTGATTAATTTCTGTAGCAATTGCTGCTTTAAATTGCACTCACTTAAGCATCTTTCAAATCTAATGGATTAGAAATCTTGAATAAACTAAAGGGCAAACACATTAAAATAAGAAGTGGCATTTTGGTGGCCACCCAAAGAGGATGCCAGTGTTTTAATTTTACAAGGACTTCTATTTTATTTCTAATAAAGACATCTTTTTAAAAGCACCTTATTATTTTTTTTTATTTTATTATTGGTTCAGCATCAGTTTACATAATGAAGGGATTTGTTGGTTCACCTTCATATGTGCATACATATTGATAGAGTTGCTTTAACCTTATCCTTGTCCAGGATCTACTCCCCTTTCCCCACTCCCCAATCTCATGATTACTCTGTAGTTCCCAAGTTCCAGAAATCAGTGACCACATATATGTAATTTGCACATTGGAATTACCAGATTTATATGCCTGTATAAATATATATTTGAGGTTCTCGTAGGAGTCAAGTGTGCTTTACGGTATTGAACATCCTGCTTTTAAGCTCCCTCTCATCCCTCCATTTCCCCCTCCCGCTTCATAGCTATAGTCCCCACAGCTTGTGGATTACTTCAGATTTGGTGGATCTGTTAAATAAACTTGACTAACTTCCATCCTATCTTAGTTTTTACTACAGCTTCCACATATGAGAGAAAACATTTGACCCTTAAGTCTCTGGTTTTGGCTTATTTTACTCAGCATGAATTTTTCCGTTTTCATCCATTTACCTGCAAACCCATGGTATCATTCTTTCTAATTGCTAAGTAAAAATGTATTGTGTATCATAGTTTTTGGATCCATTCATCCAGTGAGGGGCATCTGGTTATTTCCATAATTTTGCTGTTGTAAATTGAGCTTCTATAAACATTGATGTAGCTGTATCTCTGTAATAAGCGGATTCTAGTACTTCTGGGAAAATACCCAGGAGTTGGATAGCTTCATTGTACAGTGGTTCAATCCCTAATTGTCTGAGGGGTCTCCACTGCTTTCCAGAGGATCTGTACCAGTTTATACAATTTATAATCTCACCAACAGTGTTCGTGTTCCTTTCTCTCCACAACCCCTCCAGCATGCTATTGTTTCTATCCTTTATTTTTGCCATTCTGACCAGGGTGAGGTGGTATCTCACTGCAGTTTTGCATTTCTCTGATTGCTAGTGATGTGTAGAACACTTCCTCATATACCTTAGCTTTTTGAACTTCCTCTGTTGAGAAGTTTCTATTTTGTTCAATGGCCCATTTATTGATTGGAGGGATTGTGGTTTTGGTATTAAGTTTTTTGAGTTCTTTGTATATTCTGCAGAAGCTTTTCAGTTTAATGGCATCCCACTCAGTAATTCTTGTGTTTAGTTCTTGTGCTACAGAATCTTGTTAAGGAAGAAGTAGCCTATGCCAATATGGTGGAGTATTGCTCCTATATTTTCTTCTAACAATTATATGTTGCTGGTTTAATTCCTAGTTCTTTGATCCATTTAGATTTGATTTTTCCTGCAGGGTAAGAGATAAAGATCTAATTTCAATTGTTTGCATTTGACTGTCCAGTTTGTCCAGCACCATTTGTTGAACAGGCTGTCTTTCCTCTAAGCTATATTTGTCCTCCGTTTGTCAAATATCAGATGGGTAAAGATTTGTGGGTTAGTCTCAGTGTCTTCTATTCTATTCCATTGGTCTTCTTGGCTATTATGATTCCAATACCATGCTGTTTTTGTTACTACAGCTCTATAGTATAATTTCAGGTCAGATATTACAATCCAGTCTCTCTCTCTCTCTCTCTCTCTCTTTCACACACACACACACACACACACACGCGCGCGCACACACGCACATTTCTTTTTGGTTAGTAGAGCTTTGGCTATTTTGAGTATCTTGTCATTCCAAATGAATTCAAGAATTGATTTTTCTAAATCTGTGAAGAATGACATTGGTATCTTGATGGGGATTGCATTGAATATGTACAGTGCCATACTGATTGTGCCTAACCAAGTACATGGGAGGTCTTTCTATCTTTCCAGGTCTTCTTCAAATTCTTTCTTCAATGTTTGGTAGTTTTCATTGTAGAGATCTTTTACTTCCTTTGCTAGATTAGCTCCCTAGTATTCTATTCTTTTGGAGGTTATTGTCAGTGGTATAGATTTTTCTGATTTCTTCTTCAACAGAATTGCTGTTGGAGTATGGAAAAGCATTTGATTAATGAGTATTGATCTTGTATCCTGACACTTTGCTGAATTCATTTATTAGCTTTAGAAGTCTTCTGATGGAGCTCTTTTGGTCTGCTAGGTGTAGGATCATGTCATCAGGCAGTTTAACTTCCCGTTTTCCTATTCGAATCCCTTTGATTTCATTCTCTTGTCTGATTGCTCTGGCTAGAGTTTTAAGGACTAAATTGAATAAGAGTGGTGAGAGTAGACATCCTTGTCTTCTTTCCAAATTTAGTGGGAATGCTTTCAGTTTTTCTCCATTAAGTATAATGTTGACTGTGGGTTTTTTATAAATTGCCTTGACAAAATTAAGGTAAATTCTCTTGATCTCTATCTTCTCCAGAGTTTTGAGCATAAACAGGTGTTAGGGTCTGTCAAAGTTGTTTTCTGCATCAACTGAGATGATCATATTGTTTTTGTCTCTAATTATGTTTAATGATTAATTATATATATTGATTGTGTATGTTGAACAGGCTTGCATGCCTATAATGAAGCCTACTTGATTGTGATGTATTATCTTTTCAATGTATTTTTAAATGTGATTTGCTAAGGTTTGTTAAAGGATTTTTGTGTCTGTTCATCAGGGATATTGGTCTATAATTTTCTTGATGTGTCTCTGTTGAGTTTTGCTATTAGCATTATAGTTGCCTCATAAAATGTGTTTGGGAGGGTTCCATCCCTTTCAATTTCATGGAATAGCTTACTAAGGAGAGGTGTTAATTCTTCTGTAAATGTCTGGTAGAACTCAGATGGCAATCTGTCAGGACCTGGGCTATTTTTTTTAGAAGGGCTTTGATTGCTGTTTCAATTTCACTACCTGATGTTAGTGTGTTGAGCTGGTCTATATCCTCCTGTGTCAGTTTGCAAGTGTCATATGTGGCTAAGTATTTGTCCATGTCTTCCAAGTTTTCCAACTTGGAGGACTATAGTTTTTCAAAGTAGTTTCTGATTGATATTCCTCTGGATTTGGGAGAGTCAGTGGTGATGTCTGTTAGGTCCATTTAATTTATAGAGTTATTTAAGCTAGAGATCACTGTTGATTTTTTGTTTTGGTGATCTATTAGTGATAAAGATGTATTAAAGACCCCCAATATTATTGTGTTGAGATATATATGTGGTTTAATGTCATGGAGTAATTTTTTAGTGTATTTGGGAAGTGTAGGAGTTGGGTGCATAAATGTTAATTATGGTTATATTTTCTTGATGTAGTGTTCCCTTGACTTAGATACACTGGCCTTCTTTGTCTCTTATGACTAATTTTTGGTCAAAAATTACTTTGTTGAATATGAATATCGCAACACCAGCTTGCTTTTTTGTTGCATAAGTGTGGTAGGTTTTTTCCCAGCCTTTTACCTTCAATCTGTGGCTGTCTTTGGCTGTGAGTTGAATCTCCTGTAAGCAGGAAGTTTGTCTTTAAGTATTCTCTGAAGAGGTAGTTTTGTGTTCATGTATGTTTCTAATTTGTTCTTATCATACAGAATTTTTATTTCCCCATCAAATTTGAAGCTGAGTTTTGCTGGGTATAGTATTTTGGGCTGACAATTATTTGTTTTCAATATTTGAAGAATTCCATCCCATGCTCTCCTCACCTTTATGGTCTCATTGAAAAATCCACTGTGATTCTTATTGGTTTTCCTCTGAATGTGATTTGGTGTTTTTCTCTTACCACTTTTAATATTCTTCTCTTGTTTTCTGCTGTTCATTTTGAATATGATGTGTCTTGGTGAGTTTCTCATTTGGATAGGTTTATTTGGGGTCCTATAGACCTCTTGAATGTGAATATCTAGGTCAATTCTGATATGGGGCAAATTTTCTTTGATTATCGCATTGAGAAGGTTTTTATGTTATTCATTTAATGTTCAGTGTTTTCCCCTATCCTAAGTTATATCTCAGGTTATTTCTTCTGATTTCATTGCATACTTCTTGGAAATTCTGATCATGATCTGTATATTTTTTTCTTTTCTGTACTCCCTGAATTCAAGATTACTCAACCTGTCATCATTTTCCAATGTTCTTTGTTCGAGAGCTGAAGTTTGAGAGCAGAAAGAGATTGGAGATGATGTAGGATATAAAGTTTAGGTGTTGCCAGAAGAAAGGGAAGACGCGGGTACTAGAGAAGTTCACTACCGGGTGGCTATTCAGCAAAAAACCAAAAAGCGCTGGTCTGTAAGAACACAAAAGTATCAGAGTAAGTTTACTCTGATATTAATATCTTCCATTGAGCTTTTAATTTGGATGACTATTTTTTAAATTCTAAGAGGTCTGCCGCATCTTTTTTCAGTGTCTCTAATTGTTTATTAAAATTGTGTTTCAGCTCCTATAATTGCTCTCTTATTTCCTTCCCTAACTAAATCTTCTTTTAATTCTTTGATCATTTTAATAATCAAATTGTTCTTACTATTTTCTAAGTTTGCATCTAGGTCCCCCTATCCATGGAATCTTTGGCTTGGGAATTGTGGGTTTGAGAATGACAATTGTTTCCCATTTTTCTCATTTTCATTGTCAGGAAGTACCATCTGAGATCTCTCACTGGTTATTTTACTTTAGGACTTTGTTGATGAGTGTGGGATTTTTGTCTCGTTGCTTATTTGGGCTGGAGTGCAATTTGGATAGTACAGTTCAACAGCTGGCTCCCCAAGATGAGATTTATTATTGACCTTTATGATTCCAATACCTCACAAGATAAGGTAAAAGAGTCAATATGTACAGCCAATGCGTACAATAGACAGTGTTAAACTGGTTACTATGTTCCCTCTATAACTGTTACAGTGTTAATTACCTACCACCTATGAGAGGAGTAGAAGGATCAGCAACTATCTTCCAGACTATATATACATGGTTTAAAAGCAAACAATAATTATCAAGTTTGGCATTCACTTCAGATTTCTAGTACCTCCCTATGTAAGGAAAAATAGACTTGAGAACAAAGGAAATGTGATAGGAATGTAGAGAGAACTTGTGAATTTGGAGCAAGAGCAGTAAGAGATTGGAGATGATGTAGGATATAAATTTATGTGCTTCCAGAAGAAAGAGAAGAAAGGGGTATCACTACTGGGAGGCTATACAACCGAAAAACAAAATGCTCTGGTTTGCAAGAACACAAACGAAAACAACATCAAACCACAGAAATATAAACAAAGCAAAAGAAACAAGAAACAAAACAAACAAAAATTTAAAAAAAAAAACAAAAAAATGGAAACATCGTAATGGAACGTCTTAATGGAAAGTTGGGAGGATTATGGGTTATTTCCACTGAGGAGGTCAAAATATACAGTGGGGGTAGATGATCACATCTGGCACCTGGGTGGAGGCACTTCCAGGGTGAGGTTGCTGGAAAGCCTGGGTTTTACTGTTTTCAGCTGGAAGTCAGATTCCCAGGAATCCTCCCAGTATTCTTCTCCTGTGGAGCAGGCGCAGTCCTTCACCACCACTGCTTCCTATGAATATAGCCTTTTGGCTTTCCTGGGTTGAAACCTGGGGTGCTTTTGTGTCATCCTTCCCAGACTCATGTCCCGCCTCAGCTAGGGCTCCAGCACCTGTTGGCAATCTTGTAGATCCTGAGGCAGCCTCAGGAAGAGTTGGCTGATCCTGGAGGAGTGGCCGTCCTGAGCTTGGGTCTCTTGGCATAGATGCCACCCTAAACTTGTAGGTCCTGAGGCCCTCACCCATCCAAAACAGGTATCTGCCCCAGAATAGGGGAGGAGTGTTAAGAGGAAGACACTAGCCCATAATTCCTGCCTGTGGGGACGTCTCCACTCCAAACTCAAGGGGTCCAAAAGACAACTCCCATCTGGCACACACAGCTCCTGTGCAGCTCCCAGGGAAGTCTCCACTCCAAAGTCACTGGGTGAAAGCAAACTGCACCCAGAACGTGCAGCCTGCCGGGATGCATCTGTCCGGAATTCACAGGGTATGACACGGAGTTCCTGGAGCGGTCAGTGGCCGATGCTGCAGCAACTGGGGCAGCCTCTTACCTGAGCTCATGGCTCTTGTAGCAGCTGCCTGGACTGCCCACCTTCTCAAGACGGCAGCCACCCTGGCTCTCTGGGGCCAAATTAGAGATGGTCTAAGTTATGTGCACTAATGCAGTCCCTGGGTTCAGCCAAGGAGTGGAGCCCTTCTGATATCAGAGTTCTCCATGCCAATTTGTTCTTCCTGTATTTGTGTGCGTTCTTCCCTCCCTGTGTGTGAATCTAGCAGTGCAACCACTGGGTAGTGGTCCTTGTAGCCAGAGCTACTTGTCCTCTATTTGGTTTTTCATCCTTGCTTAATGTATCCAAGCCTCTGCATCTATAGTTTGTTTGTTTGTTTGTCTACTAACAAGTTTTGGCAAAATTTTGCTATTCACCCACCTTACAGAAGGGCACTTTTCCCACTATTGATGTTCTGCATCATGGAGAGATTCTACACTCCCCTCCTGCCAGTTGCTATCTTCCTCCCCCTCCTTGAAAAACACCTTTAAATAGAAAGTACATACCTCATTTGGTCAGTACAATCTATAATCTTGGTTTGGATATAAAATAACATTGAGCTTACAAGGGGTTATGTGCTTGAATCACTTCAGTAGCACCCAACCCAACATAAACTTATTTGCACTCTATCTTTATAAAACATTTCCCCAAATTTCAATGAACTTCATATGTATAATCTCATGGAATTTTATAATTCCTAGTTAACAATAGAAACTACCATTCTGTTTTATGCAAGTAGATAATGGCTATTTTGTTGACTGTAAATTTTATTTGAGTATTCTCCTTTCAGAATTTTTAGATTTTGAAAATAAATTTGCTTTCATTGTGTGCTTTCTAATTTTAATAGATCTGTTTCAAATGAATAGTGTTTTTGAAGTCTGTGATGTTTTCCTTTTATCATTCCTTTCTTACTCTATATCATGTCTATCTAATGTCTATCTTATGAGTTTTATCAAAACAGTATGATTTCCAGAGAAAAATGTGAGCTTAGAAGGTAGGCAAGACTTCAACTAACTTCCTTGCTTATGAACTGTAGGTAGATAAGTACGTGAAGAAAACAAGTTTTATAATTAACAATAAAATAAGCCTAGGAGTGCCATAACTGGATTCTTGTGAGACAAATATACTTAGGTAGGTTTGCTTTGGCTATCAGTATATATGTGTTCATGCATCTATTAAAATAACTCCACTTACTAACCAAACTCAGAAACTCTCAAACCCAGAAATATCTTGAAAAGAAATTGTGGAAAATCTGCACAATTCCTACAAGAGCAACACAAAAGCTTGGTCTTTGTGTGTCAGAAATACCACAATATGAATGTTTTTAAAAGGTCTCTAATTGATCAAATTTGGGGGGCTAATCCACCATAGGGCTTCAAAACATATATTACCCACCTATACAAATAGTTCCTTTCAATTTTATTTTACATTACTCATGTGCTTACCAGGTTCCTTTTAGAATTTGTTTCTTCATTTCTTCATATATCATAATTCTGTTAAATTATTTTTATGTTTGATATTGTGCCAATTTTTCCAATAACTATCTCATTTTTCATTATGCCCAAGCTTAACTCCTACTACTTTTTGCATCTTAAATACACCAGACATGCTTTTTCAAATAATTTTTGCAAATTACTAATATCCACACATATCTATCAGTATATATTGAATTTTTAACACATTTGAACTAATATCTGGAGATATGTAACTTTTCATTTAGGTACTACTGATGTGCTATCAGTATTTTGAAGGATATTAGATGCCAAGTGCTTATTTTTATTATACATTACAAGAAAAATACTCTTATTTTAACCATTTCACAAAAGAGAAAGATGAGAAATAGAGAGTTTGAGAATTTGTCCGAAAATGTTGAGTTCAGAAAACTGTACCCAACAACTTCAGTTGTTTGTATCACTAATTTGTATTTACCATGTTTATATGCACCTATGGCTTAATATATAAAATATAATTTAAGGGAAAATTGTATGTACTTCTTTTCAAGCATCAGAACTATGATTTCTATAAATGGAATCTGTGAACATTACACATCTTAAGAATGGCATATTTTGTATAAACTTCAGTCAATTTAGCTTGAATAAATCTTGTAATTGAAAACCATTCTCATAGAATTAGCATAGTAACTTAAAAATGAAAAAAACCTGGGAGTTTTCAGTTTAAATAAAATCAGCCTCTTTGAAGTTACTTTATAATAGATTTTCTTAATTAGATATGTGTTGTCTCTCTTTGAGAAAAAAGGAATATTACATTTGCATAAAATATGCAAAACTCTTTTACAAAAGCCAAATAGGAATGTGTGAGCTACTACATAAATATTTCACAATGAGATGTCAACTATATACCAACAAATCATTCTCTTGCAAATATTTTGCATGATAAAATAAAGTAATATTCGAGCTCCAGCTGGAAAAATATAAACTCCCACTCTCATTAAAATACAATGATGCTAAGCAAATGATTTGCTTGAAATGGCAATAAGCACAGAAATAAGTACAATGAAATATCTCACCTAATAGCTATGAGAAGAAAGAATTTTCAGTAATTTATGTTCCCCAATATTTCATTCTTTAGTTATGGATAACATAGGTCACAGTTATTAAATATTTCATACTGTGAAAGCAAATGAATAATATTTTACGAGTAATATCCAGTAGAGAATTTTGTTCTAAAATAATGTATGAGATCATTATTTTACCCACATCTGTAAATAGAACCCTACCAAATGGTTGACCCACATTGATTTGAGATACACTAACACAATTATTTCCAAAGAGTATATTAATGCAATTTACTAAAATATAGTGCTTATCCAATAGACTAGAATATCTCTAGCAATTATAAATTATAATATATTGTTCACTCCTATGTGTTGTTATTCAGAGCTATGCATAATGTAACCTTTTTAGGTATATAGAATTAGGGTGCAGACTCACAGGTTTCCTAAGCTGAGCTGAACTCATAATAAATATTCACTATTAAAAGCAGTCAGCTCTTAAAGACTCATATATAAAAGTAACATTGTAATTTTTGAGGAAGATGAGAAAATATTTTCTAAATGAATGTATTTGGAAGAAAGTAGGCAATATATAATTACTCAAATTGGCACTAGGCCGTTGCATAGGCTAGAACCTTGACATTGGTGAAGAATACCAGGGTTTCTTGAATCAAAATGGGTCAGCTAATTAAAAAATCAAAAACAAAACAAAACAGAAAAACAACAAGAACAGCTAAAAAAAAAACCACCTTCTTAATAAAAGGAAGAATGAAGTGTTTTATATGAAACCTATGACTTTCTTTTTTAACTGAGAGGCCTCAATAAGGCTGAGTAATCACAATTTAAAGAAAATGGCTCCATGGTCTTCATCTAGAATGGAAACCCAGAGAAGTGAAACTGTAAATTATTCACAATTTAGAATAGTATCTGTCATATAAGATTCTCAAAAATTACAAGATGATTAAAACTGTAATCATAGTAGTCATAAATAATATCTCTCATTATTTTATATTAACTAGGGATAGATGCCCTTTGGAAATTAATTTTATTTCCAGAAATCTGTACTAAGGAGATCATAAGAGATGAGGTCAAAGATTTATGCGCACAGATGTTCATTACAGCATTATTTATAATAGCCAAATGTTGAAAACAAACTAAATGTCAAATAAAATGAACCTGGAAAAAATAAATTATTGAACATCCTTAATTACACTATCACTCTATGATTGAAATAGGATACACTTTGGAATATTTAAGAATAAAGAAAATAAATTGCTTAATATAGCATCAAATACACAGCATAAATTATAAATATAAACTATTGAATAATTATATAAAGTATATACAATGTATTTATGTAAAAAGATGGAAAATGTAGTTATAAAAATTTGTCTTCAGCTTATTTTATATTTTAAGATGAAATCTAAAATACTTTCTGTGCTAAAGAATTCTGTGGCAAAGCATACATTCCTGGTGTATTTGTGTGTGCATGAGGCAGATTTGAGAAACAGTGAAAATTTCTACTCCAATATGCCTGCTCTGGAAAATTGAGACTAAACCAACCAACAGTTTACTTACCAAGAGTAACTGCTTATTCAGGAACTATTCAGTAGCACCTAAGCTCAGGATCTTCCCCTTTTTATCTCTATCAATCTAGAATTGTTATGTTATAAATTTCCCTTGTGTTATAAATTACACATGCTGTAAATTTTGCTATTGTCATTGGAATACATAATTTAAATATACAATTTAAGGTAACTTCTCACTGTCCCAATCCCACAGAAAATTATTTTTAATAATCTTTAGGTCTTTCCAATTTTTGTATGCACACATACAGTCACACATTTTATTTTTCTGAAAATGAATGCAATTGCCCTTGCACCTTAGCATATTTGTGGGATAGTCTTGAAAATATATTTCTAAGTTTTAGAGTTTACACGAGCTCAATTTTGATCAATGTCCAATTATTCCTCAAAATAGTTCAACAAATTTATATATATTTATATTCACACAAAGAATATTATTTTCCTATACTGTAAATAATACAGGTTGTTGGGAAATTTTGTTGAGGTAAAAGGAAAAAGAATGATATCTGTTTTATAACATTTTCATTTCTCTGAATATTAAATTCTGAATAACATGTTTTGTACTTTGTCCACATTTTTATTGTCTTTGATTGCCTTGTTCACATATTTTTAAAATTTATGAAATTTATACTAATAAACATCCTCATTATAAATAATTAAAATGAAATATAAATATCACTGTATGGGTACACAGAGTTGTTTGATATTCTATCAATAAACTTTTTAATAAGGTAAACTTGTGGAATTATCAATTTGTAGGTTAAAAAATATCAATAGATAGGACAGTGTCAATTACACATGGCTTAACTAATATATTCAAAAGAAAATATATGAGCAGTGTTGAGGTGAAACAGTTCATATTTATGCATTTAATTGTATTAAAGATTCACACCATTTATTGCTTGGGGTAAACCAAACATCATACTGATGTCTGGATTAAATTGCTTTATGAAAGTTAGTTTATGCAATGAAAAGAATCATACCTTGAAAAAAATCCTTCCTTATATTTTAGCTATTTTTCGCATATACTATGTCCTTGTTATAGAATTCTGTATTTACAACATCAGAATAATTGAAAATAAGTAGTCTTCATAGAATTATTGAATGACAAAGTCCATTTCTTGACAAAAGCATTGAATGAAATATATCATATTTAAAATTACCATCCAATTCTATGATGATTAGCATAATAAATACTTTTCATATTCTTTTTTTTAATATTCTTAATGAGAAGCTATACCCCAGAACATGAGATTAAGATTGCTAAAACAAAACTCTTAAAGGACAGCATGTGTTTTCACATTAGTAATTCATATTTTAACAAATCTCTGTTCAAATATCAAAGTATTTCTGCTTTGAATAATGATTTTCAAAAATTATTTCTAACTGGGAGACCTATACTTACTGATAGATTTAATTTTAGGTTTATTCTTTTTAAATTTTTTTTAGCTGAATAAAAGGAAACTTACTTGATAGAATCATTTTAAGGTTTGTTTATTCACTTCTTTAATGAGCTTTGGGTGCTGTGATTTAATTGCTTTAATCATTTATGTTTCATAATTTAAGGTGTTCATATTATTGAGGAATCTTGAATTGTCCTTAACCTTTATAAATATCAAATGTTGTATTTTCCCTCTAATAGTTCAGTGGCTTCTCTGTGATAAGCACCATACTCCAAGCTTGTCTGGGTAATGGCTACTCTTGTTAACCTCTATACATGATATGGTTTTAGGGAATAAATATATGGTACCTTGCTTTAAAGATGATAACAGTGGGGACTGGAGCAGTGGATCAGGGTTATGGCAGTTATGTCACTTGCCTAGCATGCATGAGGATGCAGGTTCAAACCCCAGCACCATGTACACAACTATTGGAGCAGCAAAAACCACATGAGAAACTGAATAAAACTGATTCTCTCCCTCTCTCTCACACTATCCTCTCTCTCTTGAAAAAAAAATGAGATGATAACTGAGTACTAAATTTTTAAATGGATAATCAATTTAGTTCTTTTATTTCATTTCAGCAAGAAAATAAACGTGCTTTTATAATTAAAATTCATTTATATAAAACTATTGAGAAAACATGTATTTTTAGAGCACAAAGCATAAATTTAGAAAGCAGGGACCATGTCTTTTTGTCTTCTTTTCTTTTTCTTCCTTCAATAAATATGTGATGAGTAGTTGCTATGTGCTAGATGCAGTACTAGGAAGAAAAGATCCAAAGAAGCGCTCACCCTTCTGGGTAGACTGACATAGATCATTACAATGCGGCATAGGAAGTGCTGGGCTAGAGGGCACACACTTCCTATAAAAAGGTGATTCATGTACTGAGATTAAAGGATGAGTAAAAGTGTATCAGGTTAAGAAGGGGAACAAGGCATTCTAGGAGAAGGAGCAGCCTGTGAGAGTATACAGGAAGTGAGTGAGAGGAAACAGTTGATTACAAATAAATTATATGAAGATGAAGGCTGAAGATCTTTATTCTTTCCAACAAAGTGATATGAAATTCATAAGAATTTCATTTTCCCAAAGTATGATAGTTTCAAGTATGATAGTTACAATTTTTCCTCTGTGGTTGTATTACATATCCATACCATTGCCATGACCTCATGGTGGGCAGAATGGGCTTCCCTACTCCTTGACTGTAGACCTGGCTATGAGACTAGCTTTGGACAATGCAACGCAGTGCAAATAAAACAAGAAAATTCATGGGATGTGTGTGCAACGTCCTCTGCTTCTGCGTTGTCATGAGACACGTATGGCCATCTAGTCCAAGAAGAATGAGCAGTATGAGGACCCTATCATCAACTGGGAAATTCCTGTCCTGCCCAACCTAGATTATTCCACCACACACAATCCCTAGACACATCAGTGAAAAATACAAACTTCTTGTTATATGCTGAAATTTTGAAGTGTTTGTTCTGTAGGAACAGCTGTCTAATGTCTAATCTTGAGCACGATTGTTGCCTTTTTGGTAGTTAATACAAATTTTCGGAAGAGAGGAAACTATATCTGTGATAGCTTTTCAAGAATTAAATTTACTTAAATTTCAATAAGTCATATTTTAAAAATCATACTCAACCCTTACATTATTCCCCTAGGGCCATAAAAGTAAACCCAGTTTCCAGAGAGAAAGAAAGAGCTCTATTTGAACCCATCAGAAATGGCACTTCAGAGTCCATAACAAAAGCATAAAACTAGCAACTCAAATGATTTGATTGATTTTAAACCCATGAAGCAAAATATCCTGTCATAGCCACACTACCTGATGAACGAGATATAAATCTGAAGTCTGATAAAACAAGAATTAAAATATCCGGTGCCTCATTTTTATAGCAAGACCACTTCCTGGATAAAAACCAGGTACAGACATTTCATTGCCCACACAAGGAACCAGTCAGCTCAGATGTCAACAGTCAACCAGCATGATTAATAGTAGCCAGATTTGATTTACTAATATGTGACAGGGACTCTGGATTTTCAGCTCTAAAAGTCCAAACCAAACCAAAACAAAATGAAACAAAAACATGAAAACAAACCAACCAAAAAGCACTTACCAATTTCTCTACCTAGAGATATATTCTTAAAAGTGTCTCCTCCCGAAGGGGAAATGTTGGAACCGAGATAAAGCAAGGTACATTCCAAGCATATATATATATATGAATTATGTCACTTATATAGGTATAAGTATTATGTCTTATACTCATAGGTATAAGAATTATGTCACTGTACTTGGGTTTTTTAGGAACAATATAGGACCCAGAAGAAAGGCAAGGGAAAAAGGGACACAGGAGGGAGGTAGAGGGTTGTGTGGCGGTGGATGCTGAACAAATTCTATTGTTGACAAATTCTAGTGTTGATTTGTGTGCATCTAGGAATATGTGACATGAATCCCATCAATATGTAAAACTATAATGCACTAATAAAAAATTTAAAAAGCATCTCCCCCCAACATTTGCCAAAATCTTTAATCTGGCATACAAGAACTATTACAAGTGATAAGTATCACATTTGTACTTTCTGGACATAATTTCTCTTCCCGTTGAACAGAAGTTTTTAATGTGAGATTCTGAAGAGGGGGCAGAGTCAGATTATAACATGAATCCTTCTTTCTCTCCCTGCAGCCTCAGTAATAGCATCTACTTTGCAACTGTACAATTTTAAAGCTTTGGGGAATGCAAAATGTTTGAAAATACTAATTGAGGAAATAATAATTTTGTTCATTTTATTTATTACTAATTTGGTTATTTTGAATAATAGATTTTACTGGTGGGTTGGAAGTGCCTATACTTAATGTGATTTTCAAAAGTAAATTTGTAGAAAAATATTAGCCTGGAGTTTTGAATATTATATTTCTTTTGTTTTTTTAATATTTCTTTTTTTTAATAAAGAGAGAGGGACAGTGAAAGAGACAGAGAAAGAGAGAAACAACTTTATTTAGTTTTTCACATGGCCTTAGTTGCTCCAACACTTAGTTGTGTACATGGTGCTGGGGTTTGAACCCAGGTCCTCGTGCTTGCCAGGCAAACACCTAAACCACTGAGCCACCACTCCAGCCCCAATATTTCTTAATGTAGACTTTCAAAAGGGGTGATTTTTTATGTTACGAAGAGTACCAGTTTTACAATTTTACACATTTTACCAGTTTTTACCTTATTTATTTTGGAAACACATTTCCTATGAACATGAAATTAAGAGTTATTGTGAGAATGAATTACACATTCTGTCTTAATTTTCTTAATGTTATTCCAGCATTCAGGATTGGATGAAAGAGATGTTAAGTAATCTATGTAAATAAAATCAAATTTCTGACTTTGTGTTATTGCATCATGTAAAAAACGATTGGCCATATTTTCCTCAAATTTGCAACGTATGTTTGGAATGTATTGGCTGGTGGCTTATGCAACTGTCTAAAGTGAACTTTACCAGTTCTCAAAGTGCAAAGCCATCATCTTCTACAATAAATGAAACCAAGATACAGGAAGAAGCCCATATGCCTGCTAAGTCGGGCAGAGGCCTCACATGCATGGAGATGCTGGAGAGAACACAAACTGGTTTCAAATAGGAATGTGAAACTGAAACTCACACGGGGCAGACAATGATTAAGGGGAGCTTGCTTCTCACATGGACAAAAGTGTGTAGCAAGAGGTATACATTTATTATAAATGACTTCTTATTTTACCAAACAGCTAAAATCTAGGATTCAGAAAGAAGATCTTTAATTAGATTTAAATGTTTTTTATTAGATAGACATTGTTAGTCATAGCTACATTGTTTGGTGGTCAAAATGATTATGTGATTTTAATAATAGAAATATTAGTCATATGTAGTAGAATATAATGTTACATGTTTTCCAAAATCTATAAGTGTTTTGCATTGTTGTCCTGGAGATATTTTTCCATTTGTCACTGAAAAAAATAAGTATTAGAAGTATATCTGAATTTAATTACTCAGATCAATACTTTTAAGTCATTGTTGAATAAAATTCTCTATTTTGTGTACAAAAATGTACTGAGGCTATATTATGTACTTAGAAATACCTCTACCATGTTGCTTATTCTCCTGAGATGCCCAAAGAACTAATATACTAAAATGTAACCCTGGAGAGAAAGTAAACTACTACAATTTAGTGAGTTTCTTCTATTTTTACATTATTATGTAACTTGATATCATCCAGAAATGCTACACATAACAATCAGCTTTAGAGTCAGACAGACGTGGGCTTCATTGTCAGGTTGGATACATTCTAATCTTGTGGTATTAGATTCTGTGCCTCAAGTTTGATTACCAGTAAAATGGAAATGAATAGTACTTACCTATGGGGGTTATCATTAGGAAAAATGGTGGTAATTATTATAAAAGAGATAGCATAGCACCTGAAGCATCATGCTTATTGTGTGTTTGCTATCATCTGTATTAATAGGGTTTAATTATAACACAACAATATCTTTGTGATATTGTATTTTCTAATTCTGTGGCCTTCTGATTGAGTGAGTTATAAAATAAAGGATTTTACCAGGTGCAGTGGTGCACACCTATAATCCTGGCAGCTCCTGCTGAAGCAGGAGCATCACAAGTTTAAAGCCAGCTTCAGCAACTTAGTGAGACCATGAGCAACTTAGTAAGACTCTGTCTCAAGACTTAAAAATAAAATAAAATAAAAAATAAAAAGGGTTAGGAAAATGGCTCAGAGGTTAAGCCCCCTGGGTTCAATCCCTGGTACCAAATAAATAAAGTTTTATATAATTTCTGATGAAATATTATTTTCATTCTTTAATTTTTCTCAGTTCTGAGTAGTATATTATTTGCCACTATATTCTTCAGATTTCTACTTTTTGTGATGTCAGTTAATATTTTCTTAAACTATGTATTCATCTAAATATGAGCCCTCTTAATTTAGCTGTTTACATACTATCTTCATCCTTATATATTGCCTCATTTGTTAAGATGAATGTCTAACTTTCACAGTTGTATGCCCTAGCATTTAAATTCTAAAGAGAATGTCCCTTAAGGCCTCCTTGGGAAGAAACTTCTAAGTTGAGGATCTGCTGATGTTGATGGAATGCCAGTGAACCCAAGAAATGTTATATAAAGATTTGAAGTGTCATAAAATGAAAAAAAAATCGGTATACTATGTTACATTTATATGTT
This sequence comes from Aplodontia rufa, assembly GCA_004027875.1. Taxonomy (NCBI): domain Eukaryota; kingdom Metazoa; phylum Chordata; class Mammalia; order Rodentia; family Aplodontiidae; genus Aplodontia; species Aplodontia rufa. Next base: position 62,057 of record PVKS010004871.1, on the reverse strand, counting down.
TAAATTGTATTTTTGAATAGAAGATTTTTGTTCTACTCTTGTTTATTGATGGAAGGACTGGAAGATATAGAGTTTAGATATTTATCACTATCCTAAAATGCCAAGTGAGGAAAGTACTCCCTTTCCCTTCCTCGAAGCAGTTAGAAACTTGAATACATATCAATAAGATTAATGGGAAGAAAGGAAAGTCAGTGTGGAAATGAGTCTGACACTAACAGGGCTCAGGCAAGAAATAAGTAGATGGTTGGTGAGAAAAGTTCTGTGAAATACTATTGCAGAGGTTAGAGGGACCACTTCACCGGAGGTGAGAAATCAAGGCAGCAGAGTTTGGCTTCCGGGAAGTAGACTGTCCATCCTTCCTGACATCTTATCTTTCAAACAGGCCAAGAAAAACTCTCAGTGCCACCTGACCTTAGGGCATGGCATATGTGATTTAGGACTGATAGGGTGAGGGAAGGAATGAAAAAACAAGGAATCATCTGTAATTTGTGAGACTTCAGAAAACCATCCTTCATTCTCATATGGTGCATCGGTCCTGAGAATTATTCATTTTGTCTTCTGTTTTTAATTGCCCATTTTATTTTATACTGTTTTCCTCCATAAATCATATTTACTGTGCTCTCTGCTTGAGAGCCATGTAGGACTTGAGCTTTCTGAGATGAGCAAGTTGCGTGATCTGGGGTACATTATCACCTAAGCTACTTCAACTGCAATTGGGAAGAGAAACAAGGATTGTATCTAGCTACAGTGATGTTTTGCACATGAGATCAAGAATGCTCACTATCTTTAACAGCCCTGGGCATCATAGGCAGTGCCAATTCAAACGAGATGCCTTAGTTCCTGATGCTGGGCTAATCCAGGAAGTTGGATCCTTAAAAGTATAGTTCTTGGATTTGGTATTAATATGTTTAATAGTGGCTCATTATTTCAGAGACAAATTCTGGTACATGATTTTTTATTAAACAATATGATGGCTGATATAAAATTAAAATCATACGCAGTCATTTCTTTCACAGGTATCTTACATTATTTATTTTGTACCGTTAAGATATGAATGCTGGAATCACAGAAGGAAATCACACAAATGTTGTGCTCCTTGCCAAATTACAGATGAAATTTTCATCATCAGAGAACACAGACTTCCTAGGTAATTTCCCTCCCACATGGCTCTCTCTATTGTGTCACTTTTGAATTCTACCCTATTCTTTCCCAGATGAGTAGTAATTTTTTTGCATGTGGTTTTCCAGGCTTTCTTGGCATTCTCTGTTTCAATGTTTATTTGCAAAGGAAAAACAAAGTAGCTTATTATGTTTTTGTGTGTGTGTTGGCACTGCTGTCTCTTCATCAGTGGATTGAAAGCACCATGGGACAAGCTGCACTCTTTGCTCTCTTATTTGATCTTCGTTCCAAAACTTAAAAAAAAAAAAGGACCGGCTGGAACTGTGGCTCAGTGGTTATGGCACTTGCCTGGCATGCTCAAGGACATGAGTTTGAACCCCAGCACCACATATGCAGCAAAGTGTCTGAGCAATGAATGCCACATGAAAAACTAAATAAAATTGATTCCCTCTTTTTCTCTCACTGTCCCTTTCCCTAAAAAAAAAGAAAGACCAAAAAATGGAAATTTAGGTTTTGTTAGTGAAGTTTTTTAATCATAATTACTGTTAGGTGACCTCCACTTCACATCAGCCAAAAGTGCAGCATAACAAACTGTAAAGAATGTTTGAAAGGCCTATGCTCTTTATATAACATTTATCCTTATTATAAATGAAAATTGTTAAAGTACTGAAGAAAGGCTAGAAATCAAAGCAATATAATTCTTCCACTTACAGCAAAGATGATGCTGATATAGTTTTAATTGAAAAAATGGTAGATTTTTCTAAATTCAATCAAGTTTTAAAACCAGTGAGTTCATCATATATTATCTGTATCCTTTTGTCAAAACTGAGAAATTACTTTGATAATCTGATTTTTTACTTTTAGTAATTATATTTTAATATAGATTATTGAAAATTTATAGTGTTTCAATACTTTTGAAAAAAGTATATAAAGCACACCTGAAATGTGATATAGCAATAAGAAATAGTAGACATTCCGTACCTATTCCTTACCATCTGAAAATGGAAGAAATTGACAATTCATACTTTTCTTGGAATGATAATAATAATATGACTTATGATTTCTATGTCAGTGGAAAAACTATGTCTCCACATAGTTTTTAAAAAAATTGTGATATTCTATTGTTAGTGGTTTCATTTCAATATTATGTGACTCATGCTTTCATTCTGTTAGAAAAGATACCTTTAAAGTTTGTACTTTAGAAACTTGTTCCATTTTCAAATCTGAAAGGACTCCAAATTATGCCATATTTCCCTCCAAATGTGTGTGTGTGTGCACGCGCATGCACACACACTGCTGAGGATGGAACCCAGGGCTTTATCAGGCAAGTACTTGTTCTGCTACTGAGGTACAGTACCAGCTCCGGTATTATTTTTGAACCTGGTCATTTTCTGATGCTCAGCACAAAGTCTCCAAGAAATCTTGGCTTCCTTTTTACCACCTCCCTGCCTCAATCAGTCCATGTTGTTACAATAAAATATAAGAGAATTACATATAGTACAATGACAGTATAAAAGTTAGAGATGCAAGTCTGTTAGGGATCAAGATTTTAACATGGAAGCTGGGGTACAGCTCAGTGGTAAAGCACTTACCACTACTTAGCACCACAAAAAAGTTAATAAGCATGTGCTTATTTACTCAGTTATTCATTTATTAGATAATATTTATGACACCCTTGCCACGTATTAGAGTTGGGAAAGTGCACTAATGAATAATTCAAACTCCCTACTCTCTTGGCCTCCATTTGTCTTTTCTGTTCCCCACTTCTTGGAGGTTCCTTTGAATTTGCTCTTCTCAGTTCCTGGACTTTCTCTTGTTCCAGTGGATGTCACAGAATATGAGGGCATTTGAGCGACTGGAAGTAAGTTGCATTAATAAAATTTAGACAGAACTTGGACTAACTCATGGAATAGTGGACAGCGCAGATCCAAATGGTAGGACATGAAGGGAGGAAGTGAGAGTGAAAGTCAAGGAAGAGTAAGCCGAAGAGCAACCTTCTCCTAGCCCTCATCCCCATTGCTGGCTTGATAGTACAAGTTGAGGGAAAAGAAATAGATAAGGGCTATGAAACAGGTAGGATTTAGACATCATCTACTCTGATAAAGCCTTCATTGCTGCCTGCTTGAGAGACTTCACATGCTTACTGTTCTGGGATATTGGGATTGGATTTGTGTTACTTTCTGTGATACTGTGCTATTACTGGCCAAGTGTCAGCTCTGTTAAAGACAAATGTTAGGTATGAGAAAATGTCTAGTTTCTCCACAGCTGAATTTGAGAAATGATTATCAAGAGATTGTGTAGGATTTCATATTTCTAGGGCATTTCTCAAAATTGCTTAATTTCTTTTATACTTATAGATTAGTATGCCTATGATTTATGCAAGGCTGGCTGAAATCTATGAAACACAACTAGTAAGTCAGGTGCTATGTCATGCCTGTAGTCCCAGAACTCTGGAGGAAGATGTGGGAGGATCACTTGAGCCCAAGAATTCAAGACCAGCCTGGACAACATAGTGAGATCCTATCTTAAGAAAACAAAAGCAAACAAAAGCCTATAACCAATGAAAATTATCCTTTTGCCAGTTTAAACCAGTGTACAATATCATCTTTATTTTTAATCCTTTTTATTAAGAAATTTATTTGTTGAATACTCAAACATGTTTCTAACAGAAATATGTTAAGATTATATATATTCTAACAAAATATATTAAGATTATATATATATGATCTTAATGTTAGAATTACCCCCCCAAGAGCCTCCCCAATTTTCCACCTTATCCCTCCTCCTCCCTCCTTCCCAATACATCTCTACAAATACCTCAGGTTGTTTGTCCTTAAATTGCTCATATGAAATGAAAAACATCAAGAGTTTTCATTCTTATTATCTCTAAGATCAAAGGAAAAATGATATTATATTTCCACTATTTGATATAATAATTGAACATATGTTCTTGTTTATTACTTCTGAGATCAAAGGAAAAATGTTATATTTCCACTATTTGATATTATTGTTGAATTTATATCTTTTGTTAGTAATAACAGATTTACAGAAAGCATTTTAAAATCCTTATAAGATAAAATATATGTAGGAAAAAATAAGTCCTGTATAATTTTATGGTATCAGGGCATCCTTATTTCTAAATTCTTATCCCCCACCTAGATACAATGTATGTATTAGTATCACCATTTTAAAAAAGGAAAGTGTGAAAGCTAAAATTCAAATATGGATTAATCTGGTTTCAAATTCCATAGTTCCATCCTGTATTATACTGTAATGACAGTTCCATTTAGTACTTACATATATATTTCATGGAATTTCTGTCACTAAGTTTAAAGAACCTATGTTAGGTGCTCATTATTTGACAATTCTGATATTAGTCTCTAGACAAACAGTAGCAAATACCTTAATGCAATGATCTGCAATTCCATTTTGTAAATATTCAGTAACATATTAGTTGCTGAAAATCTCCAAGGTTAAAATGAACTGTTAGGATTTATAAGCTGATATCACCAACATATTATTAAAACAAGACATAAACAAATACTATGTGTCACTGGCATAAAATTAAATAGCTGTTTATGGGAATTGCTAAGCTGACAGGTACTTGTTTTCTAAAACATGTAATAGTCAAAAGTGTCAGTTAAATTCAAACTCAACCACCCTGATTAATTCCAAAGGAGGCCAGCCCCTGTGATTGACAGCATCTTTCTCTAATTTGCATTCTGATTTGCATCACACAGACATTATAACTCTTCACTGACCATGCATTAAACCTTAAAATCCCTTTGTCTGGAACACCTTACTTAAAAGTCAACAGAAATAGCTGTTCTCTATAGCATATGAAACTGGCACAATAACAATATGTCTTCAGAATATTCTGAAAGCAAAACAGCTATCAATTTCATTTGCAGTACCTTTCAACCTTGAGTATTTGCCTGAATCTCACTACTAAAAATATCTTAAATATTAATCATAAGTAACATTTAATACAAAGACAATAATCTTTGCCTGTCAATTATTGAAAAAATTTTCAAAAGTAAACATTTCTTCATTGCAAAGTGTCAGTCAATAAGCCTATTTGTGTTATATCTGTCAATATTACTTAGAGTTTATTACTTAATGGGATGGTACAGCCAAATTATTAATTTTCTATAAATTTCCATGATTATTTATTTCCATTTGAAATAAACTAAAACCAGGAATATCATAAAATATTCCTAAATGATATGATTTTATATTCTTTTGGTAATGGCCTTTTTCTTTTCCTGTCTTGTCTTTCTTTTTTTCTTTTTTTTGAATAGTGGTCCTCTCCACAGCTCTTCCTGGTCTACTGGTAATGAAAAATAGCTTGGAAACTTGTTCTCCTTTTGTTTCCACAACTGTTTGCAAACTTCCGTTGGAAAACAATGCAAATGCTTTTAGAAAAACAATTATAAATGTATTGGATTCTCTCACCCCTAATGTTGCAATTGAAATACCCAATTAAAAATAATACAGCATTCATTTCAAATAACTCATTTTTTTGATGAGGTTCAACATTAGAAAAGAATTTTTAATTTAAGCATGCTATATTTTTCAAAAATATTTTGTGAATAAGTAAATAAATATAAGAAACTAAGTTGTTTTCCAAGTTAAGTTTTCCATTTAGCACCTGCTGAAAGTCTCCAACCTTTATAAATTTGTCGAGTCTTAAAAGACAGCGTGTTTTGGGTGAGGACAAAAGTTAACTAAAGGTGTAAGAGATAATCCTTTGCACACATTCTAGTTCCTTTCGGCTGCTGGTGTACGTTGAATTTTTGTTGATTAGCCAAATTCTACCAGTTTCTTGCCTATCATTGTAGCAGAGGGCCTGTTCCCCATGACTGGAGAGTAAACTGTGTTAACAGGGGAAATGATGGGCTCAGATGTTTTCCAAAATAATTTGATGTTTTTAAAAGCGAATGAGTAATTTACATCCCGGGAGCAAGTGGCTTAGTGACTGTGACTGCATCTTCAAGGGGAACTTTCGGTGCCTATGAAACCTAACAGACAAAACAAAATTTTGAAATCTGAAAAGAAAGAAAAAAAACTTTAGAAAAAGAATTATGAACCATAAGTCCATTTTAAAAATATTTTCATGATATTTTAAGTCTTGAGATGAAAGTCTGAAATTGCTCGTAAAACTTCTTTCTTATATGCATTTAGAAATGTATTATACAAAAGAAATGGGCATAGTATTTTATTTTTTGTTTTTTTGAGAAATGCATAAAGGACAAGGTCAAAAAGAAAAAGAAAGGAAGAAAGAGGGAGAAAGGAACATATAAAACCATTAATAAAAACCGTGGGAGTACAGTGCTTTTGGTGAATGTTGGATAAGTCATAGTGGGTATCTTTCACAGTTATCAACACTGCTAATCTGTATACAGAGGTCTAGTTGAGAATATTGTTTTCTCCTTCAATAAGAAATGATTACTTTCTTGTGCCTTTTCCTTTAAAGTCTGTAAAAATTGGAGTCCTTTAAACATCAGACTCTGTATGCAACAACATTGTTTTCATGATTTTAAATCTATTTGGCATTTTATTTTTTTACTTTTGCAATTCTGGGAATCAAACCCAGAGTCTAGTGCATGCTGAGCAAGTACTATACCACTAAGCTACACTCCCAGCCTCTCATTATTATTTTAAGTAGTTGCAGAGGGAACACTATCAATTTCACAAAAAGTGTGCCTTCATTTTAAACATACAATTATCATTTAGTTAGAGCCAGTATGTCCATTTATAAGTATGAAAAACAAGTCATAGGTGCTTAAGTAATTTAAGTCATATAGCAGAACTACAGTTTATTTTGGCCTCTTAACTAGTTTGTGAAAAGTTACGAATTCTTGTGGGTCATAGGCATATTTCACACGGTTATAAAATAAGATGGGAGAGTACATGAGGGTTGTTTTCTTTCTTTCTTTCCTTCTTTTATATTTTTTTAACCAGGTAGTGAATCTAGGGCCCTTAACTGCTGAGCCATATTCCCAGCTTTTTAATTTTTATTTATTTATTTATTGAGACAGGGTCTCACCAACTTGTTTAAGACCTTGCTAATTTGCTGAGGCTGGCTTTGAACTTGCAATCCTCCTGCCTCAGCTTCCTGAGCCGCTGGGATTACAGGTGTGCACCACCATGCCTGGCAGGAATCTAGTTTTCCAACTATGGAAATGCATAAAGTTCAAAATTGAACTAATCCCGACTTTTAAGTTTTTATAACTGTGCAAAATAAAAAAATATTTATTTACTGTTTAATGTATACAAGAAACTGTGTAATTCATGTGGGGGGCAGATATTAAGATGTGAAAACCTACAAAATACCTATCTGTCAACTCCTAAACTAGAGAAGACAGAGATTCCAACTCCACTTATAAGCAGACTGGAAATGCAAAATGCAAGTGCTTCTGGCCACTTAGTGAACAGGAACTAAGCTCACTCTTCGACCTCAAATAACAAAGCCACATACAATAGATGAAACAAATCTTTCATAACACTGGACAATAGGCAGTGAAGCATCTGGAAAATAGGAAACTGATGAGATGAATCTTGTATCTGCTCCATGGCAGATTCCAGACCATGGCATGTTGTTTGGCAGACTTCTGAATTGAAGTTACAGAGCTGTTAGTCCAGGGAAACCAAGATAGCTAGAGATTGCAAATGCCCAGGATAGAAGGGAGATGCTCAGAGAAAGAATTCTAAAAATCTGAAGGCTGTTGATCAACATGTGTATGAATAAATAATCGACTTTGAGGGAAAAAATGTCTGATTTACTATCAGAGTTAGGTACCCAGCATTCAAACAAAGCTGGAATGATGCCTGTTCTCATCTGTCACACTGGAAACATCATTTATTATTAATGGGACATTGAGTGAAGTGCATATAAAGATCTCACTAATCAGGAAAAAATAATGAGGCCTAAACTGAGCACTGCTCTGGTCCTAATAAATGTTAATAGCAAGACTAGAAAGAAAAAAATGGTTTTTATATAATTAATCAGAACCTCGGAGTAAGCCCATAATATTTATATGAAAACAGAATATATCCCACACCCAAAAAAGTAAAATTCACAGGATATGGCATTCAATGAAAATACCAGGAATGCAAAGAAGTTGGGGAAAATGATATATAATAAAATCAAATATTAATTATTACAAACTCACCCAAAATTGACACACAGATGTTAGAATTAGTGAACAAGGACCCTAAAGCAGCTGTTATAGCTATATTCAGGTCATTCAGGAGGTTTGGTGAGAGTTGAAAGATATCAGAAAAAAGATACAAGTTAAACTTCCAGAGATGAAAACTAGAATATGTAAGATGGAAAGTAAACTAAGTGGGATTAGTGGCAGCTAAGGCAGTGCCAAAGAAAACAAGAATCTTCTAGAACTTGAAGACAAAACAGCAGAAACTGTCCATGATAAAGCTCAGAGAAAGGGAAAAAGTAAAAGCACATCAGTGAGCTGTGGAACAGTTCCAAGAAGCCAGGTACAAAGGAGTAGGGCAGGGGAGAAGACACAGAAAAGTATTTTTAAAAGATTATGCATAAAATTTTTCAATTTATATGAAAACTATGTAAGACCTCAGATTCAAGAAGCACATTGCAACCTACACAAAAGATACATGAAGAAAACTATCATCATCAAATTGACCAAACCACCAATAAATGCAAAATCTCACACATAGCCACATAGAAAAGGTACATTTGTGCAAGGCGACCAAGAAATGGGTAATATCTGTAGAAGATTTCTTGTAAGAAATGATGTGTGCATAAAATGGAGCAATCTTTAAAGTACTGAACGAAAAGGGAACCTCTCATCTTAGAATTTTATACTTTAAGAAACTTTCAAAAATTATGGTGAATAAACTTATTCAGACACACGAAAAGCCAAAATAACTCTGCAGTAACAGGCTCATAGTGCAAAATATACTTAAAGCATTTCTTTAAACAGGAGGAAAATGGTTATACCAGATTAAAATCCAGATTTACATAAAATAATCTAGAAAGAAAACTATATGCGTAAGTCTTCTGCTTTTTTAATACACTCAGCTTCTACATTAGTAGATGCAACCAAACACAGAATGGAAATATTCATGAAAGAATAATGTTTTGTTTCTTTTGAACATGTACAAACCTTTTTTTCCTGTCTTTATTTTCTAATCAACACAATACCTATTTACATATATTAATATTAAGAGTAATTTAGAGATGATTTAAAGTATACAGGGGACTTGTGTAGGTTATATGCAAATACTCTGCTATTTTACATATAAGGGACTTGAGCATCTGAATGGAGTGGCCCTGGACCCAATCCTCCAAAGATACCAAAGGGTGATTGTATCATTTAAAATGGTAATCGATTGTTTGGACAAAAATAATAACACTGTAGCATAGGACCTGAGAGAGGCCTATGAAGTAAATCATAGCATAGGACCTGAGAGAGGTCTATGAAGTAAATCATATGGCAGCTATAGCCTCAAAGCCCAGAAAGGAGGAAATAGAAGTAAACTAATATTCTTATACAATAAGTGAAATGTTGTGTTATGTTATCACGTAAAGGCAGACTGTGATGACCTAAAACTTTAAACTACAGACTAGAAAGTCACCATCAAAGTAATGAAACAGTCGTAGCAAATAAGAAGATAAAAATGAATCATAATCAACTCTGAATTAATTCTGAAAATGTAGAAAAAGAGAATAAAGGGGATGCAAGACAAATGGACAAATTAAAAAATAGCGAGGTGGAAGTTTTAATCTGTTAATATTCACATAAAGTATAAATGGCTCTAAATACCCCCAATTAAAAGTCAGAGATTGTCACATGAATAATATTTTAAAGGCCCAACTGTATTCAGCATACAAAAATCACACTTAAAGATACAACTAAGTTAAATACAAAAAGGTATAAAATATATACCATTCAAACACCCATGAAAAGAAAGCCAATGGGGCACATGTGAAAAAAATGGGAATTCTTATACATTACTGGTGGGAATGTAAAATGATGCATCCATTTGGAAAACAGTTTGACACTAACAAAATGCTAAATATAGAGTAATTACATGATTCAACAATTCCATTCCTTGGAATATACCCAAGAGAAATGGAAGCATATGTTCTCACAAAAGCGTATATCTCAATACCCAAGACATTATTATCCATTATACCAAGCAGTGAAAATAGTTTAATTCACCTGATGAATGGATAAATGAAATGCAGTATAGATGTCTATGCAATGGAATATTATTTGGTGATAAAAACAGTGAAGTACTGATACTAGCTACAAAATGGATGATCCTCGGAAGCATTAAATTAAGAGAAAGAAGCCAGTAACAAAAGACCACATACTACTTGGTCCTGTCTAGAATAAAGCAAATTTATAGAGACATAAATTAGATTAAATGATACCTAGGTAAAATGTGCTATTGATGCAGGAGGATTGAATGGAAAGTAACTGTTAATTGGTATAAGTTTGGGGGGAGATTGTTGAAAAGACTTTGATTTTGGTGATAGTTTCCTTGGTACATACCTATGTCAAAGCACTTGTGCATACTATATGAAATTGTATATTTCAACAGTGTTTGTACAATTTACTGAGTTAAATTATTATTTTTTAGAGTTTAGCATTTTAACAAAATACATAGCCATGTGTTCCTTGGTCACTATCTACAGCTTTGAGTTATTTATCAATGAATGGTGTCTAGGGCCAACCACATAACAACTCTGAAACATGTAAGACTCTTAATATACTGAATATAGAGTCCACACACTCCATAAATATGAATGAAAGTCTCTGTTTCTATGAGTATATCCAGAAATCTATCATACTTGTCAAAATCGTTTGTCTTGCTTAGAAATGGTCATTGCATAAACTTTCCCTGCCAAAAGCCACAGTAATGTGCTAGTCAGTAATGATGTGACGTGTGGTACTATAATCATACTAAATGTCACTTAAGCAACTGAAAAGAAAAGGACTTTATAACAAGTACAGGTTTCAAATCATAGCATTGGTGGTTTCTAACTCCTCCTACTAGCCAGTTAGTCTTTATTAGGCTCCCACCCCATTCAAATAGAACATGATATATATTTAAAAATTAATCTACTGAATTTTATGCACATGTTAAAGCTGATGACCTCAAAAGCTACCTATGTTTTCACGGCAGTTGAATTTTCTTATAGGCTCTGGTTTTTTTGTAGATTAGTTTTGGTGAACTTATAGCCTGATTAGGAACTTTTTCCTTAGTCTAAGCCAAATGAGTATCCAAAGCAGTGTCTTCCAAGCCTCCCTGATCATTTCTGTGCCAAGGGGAACCTTAAGAATTTACCAGTGCTCAGTCTCTAATACAGAACAATTAAATCAGAATGTTGGGTTTAATCAAGTCAAAATATCAAGAGATTCCATTAAATAATTCATTTTGATATCTAATTTTGAAAGCATTTCTTTAAAAAAAAACTTTCTAGTTAATCCCTATTGGTGTTCTTTCTAACACATCCTTGAATTAAAAACCGAGATCGTGTATGTGTAGGATAACATAAACCTGTTCATGCCAATCTGTTCAGAAAAGAGTGTCTGCATGTAACTTTGCAGAATTCCATGAAATACTGATTTGCTGCGTATGAAACAGAGAAGTATACAATGTGAGCTTACACTGACATTATATTATGCTCAATTCTATTATAAATTTGTTATTGATATCAAAATCATAATGAAAATTTCTGGAGGAAAAATCTGACAAGGAAAGTGCTGTATCCTCTAACCCTGTGGGTTAGGAAACATGGCTACCATTTTAATTTTAGCACAGAAACACCTTACAGTGCCTTCAAAGTTGTAGTTTAAGAAATTGTCCCTAAGGGCTGGAGCGGTGGCTCAGCAGGTATGGAGCTTGCCTGGCATGGGCGAGTACACGGGTTCAAACCCCAGCACCCATTACACAACTAAGTGTCAGAGCAACGAAAGCCTTGTGAAAAACTCAATAAAAATCAATTTTCTCTGTCTTTCTCTCACACACACTGTCTCTCTCTCTTTCTTTATTAAAAAAAAATCGTCCCTAAATTCATGGTTGGTTTGTTGGTTTTACTGATTTCTCTATGCTCTCCTAGCTTTTCTTTTCTTCTATTGCATCTGTTTCTTTATTTACATCTATTCCACAATGAGTAAATAGCCCCCACACTGAACACGGCATTTTCTTTCAACAATCAATTACAATGATTTGTAAAAGCTGTGGGCAGTACTGTATAAGGTACTGCATCAAGGAAGGATGATGCAAAGAAGTGCAACTCATAGTCCATACCCTTACAGTCACTTCTAAAAATTCATGAAATCCTGCTCTCGTGTGGCTCTAAAAGTGTTTGGGATTATAACTCCACATTCTCCCCTGATTCTCAAATGTGTACCTCAATTTAGAGAGAATCAGAATTTCCAGGAAGTAATAACAGGCTCATCTGCTCTGTTGAACTTTAAACCTTCAGTGCACACAGGACTGCAGTTTGGTGAGCTAACAGACCCGTAACACCCTCTTGCTCCACTCACAAATAAGACAGGCCCTTGGTTCCATTTTTCATGGCCCCCCTCAAAGTCCTGGGTCAGTTTTTTGTTTTGTTTTTGTTTGTTTGTTTGTTTAATGCAGACTACTGTCAACTCCTCCACTTGCTGAGAATTTCTGCTGTTTTACTCCTTCACATCTGTATTAGTTATCTATGGCTGCAGCAGCAAATTGCCATAAATTTGGTGGCATTTCAAAAACTTACTCTCTCACAGTTCTGGAGACCAGAAATGCAAAATCAAGGCATCAGAAAGGCTATGTTTTCTCTGGAGGCTCTGAGGAAGAATCCCTCCTTGCTTCTTCCAGCTTCTGGTATCTGTCGGCATTTTTGGCTGTGGCTGTCTCAGTCCAATTTTTGCTCCGTCTTCACATCTCCTTTTCTTTTGTGTATGCATCCCTAGCCTTTCTCCCGTAAGGCAGCTGTGATGGACTTTGAGCCTACCCAGATCGTACAAAATAATCTCTCTATCTCTATATCTTTATACCTGCAAAAAAAAATTCTTTTTCCAAGTAATGTAACATTTAGGGACTCCTGTGTTGGGATGTGGGCATATCCATAGTCTTTATAAGCCAATCTCTCCACTTTACAACACAAACTAATTATAGGTGTGGATAATAGAGTTGAAGCTTCGTACACATGGCTGCCATCCCCCTACCCTGCCTCCTATCCCCATGCATTCTTCCCTCCAGCTCTGAAGAAGAGCATAAACACTCCAACATTTTGTACAAATGAGCAAAAAATCCTATTGATTGACTTAGGAGAACTGTGATTGCAGTTCTCTCTACTGAAAGAAAAAATGTTTGTGTCCAATTTAGTAATTACTTTAATCTGTCCAAATACCACCCTTTTTACCTATTTTTATGTGGTTTTGGGGGGATGGTGCCAAACCAGTGAAGTTGTGTTCCCTCACCCCTAAGCCATGATAGGTACAAAGGGAAAATGTGACTAAGCTTGGAAGAGTCTTCCTTTGAGTGTTTGAAATCAGAGCTTGAGAAAGAAGCTTTCTTCTGCCTTTGGTTAGCCTTCAAATAATGTGACTCCAGAGCAGCGACAGATGTGACTGTGTCTCCTGCCAAGTGGAGGTTCCTGAAAGACAAAGACAAGAGAGAAAAAAGTGTAGGAAAGAGGAAAAGGTGGGGGGCATAGGGAAGAATGACATGAATAATAGGTTATTATGTCCCCCATGATGCCTTTCCTTCTGCTTTGTGAATTACTAAGTCCAAAGTAATTCCAGTTGGTTTTCTACACATAAATGGTCATAAAAAAATTGTTAGGAATAAAATAACCCATGAAAGTTAACTAAAAACTGGTGTTCCCATATAATTCTTTATGTCTTTTTAAGTTATTATTAGTTATCATTCTTTATTAATGAATGTAATTTTTATTCTTTTATTATCCTTTCATTTCAACAATGTTAGAGAAATGTGCTCTGACCACCTTATTAAAATTTGCATATTGATACCCACACCACCCACCCCATGCCAAAATTTGGTTCTATTTAATTTTTTATAGTATCTGTCTTCATATAGAATAATATACACTCAGTTTAATCGTTTAGTTTATTCTGTCTCTATCTTAAAACTATCAACTAAGAATATGACTTAAATGATGCTAGGGATTTTTATTCTATTTAGTCATACATCACAATCACTAGAATAGTGCATATTTCAGACACTCAAAATATACAGTATTTGTCAAGTGAAATAATTAAGTTTGATAGAGTCTTTAATCAAAATTAAAACAATTAAAAATCTAGTGGAATACAAGATTAACTACAACACAACTAATCAGCATAACTTTTTGTATTTTAGTTATACTTATGTTGAATGAGCTAAAGAAAAGAAGATTTAGCAGCATTAAATAGAAACATACTAAGATTTGGAATCAGTTAAAACTAAGTTCCTTCATCTGCTATTTATGAATCTATGAGATCTTAAGCAATTTACATAAATTCTATTGATCTTATTTCTTTTACCTATAAAATGAGAAAAATAATTTTTGCCTTGCATAACAAGCCATCTATCATCCAAATATTAAACGAGACACTTTGACCCATGACAGTCTGACTAGGTTGGCTCAAACCCTATCCTCTGACCTGTCAGGTCTGAGGGCCTTCCCACCGTTTCCTGTGAGTTTCCTGTGCCTTACTTCCTGTTAAGGGTAGTATCATATCCCATCCAAAATTCATGTGTTGAAGTCCTAATATCAAAGCACCTCAGGATGTGACTGCATGTGAAGACAGGACCTTTAAAAAAATAACTAATTTAAAATGGGGTTGCTGAATAAGGCCCTAATCCAATGTGTTTGGTGTCCTTACAAGTAGAGATTAGGACACACTGAGAAGCACACACACAGAGGAAAGATGTGAAAAACCAGCAAAAAGGCACTCATCTGCAACCCAAGGAGAGAGGCCTAAGAAGAAGCCAAAAGTGCCAGCAGACACCTTGATGGTGAGCTTCAAGTCATCAAAACTGTGAGGAGATAAATGTCTATTGTTTAAACCATCCTATCTATGCTATTTTGTTACAGCAACTCCAGCAAGCTGATATACTTCTTCAAGCTTCCATCAGTCAGAGGGTGGCAATTTGGCTGAAATCTAAATCGACATAGCAGGTCCTTCCTGCTTTGCCAGATGATTTACAGCACAACTCAGCATTTAGATGGAGTGCTTATTTAGCAAAAACATGAGGGGCTCCGAGCACAAACTATATCATGGAGAGTTCAGCTTTGCATCATTTACCTGAAGATTCTTCCTATTTTTTCTAATCACCTTTCTTCTGTATTTGGACTCCTGTAATAGGGAACATCCTTCTGAGTATAACCCCACAAGAAGTTTATCTCATAACCAGTTCTTTGCATTCTTATCATGATGGACCCCTCTGTTAGCCCTTATGTGGAACTAATATATACAAGGCATCAGTATTTGCAGCAGTTACAATCTGAGTATCGATTTTGAAAATATATAACGAAAAATACAATGTATATTCAAGAACTTCAGAAATTAAGCCACTAGTAATTATATTTTTACTTCAGAAATCATGTAAGTGTATCAGCACTTGTAAAATGGGGATGATAAAAGTACCAGCTTCCTAAATAAATGGAAAAAATCGATGTAAAGTGTTTAGCACAGATTCTATAATGTATCACTCAAATTCTTTAACTGTACTTCTGACATGATGCACAGTTACATGGTATGTGTTAATAATAGCTACGGCTTTATATTTACTGTCATTGTTTACCTTGCTCTTGATAGAGACATATTACAACAATATTTATATACAGGTACTTAAAATAAAAATCAAAGCATTTGAATTCAAATTTGCAATTAACTTAAACATGTCAAATTTAACTATCCCTGTGATGATTTATATAGCCTCCTAGTTCTTTTTCCTTTTGGTTATTAATGAAAAAAAAGAGAGGCAGTTACTCCCTGATAAACAGGGAAAATGTGAAAGAGAGAAATGAAGAAAGATTAAAAAGAGATTTTTCTGGAAATACTTGGTTGCTCTCCAGAGAAGTGAAGTAGTGGTGGGGAGCAGAGCAACAGCAGTGGATTAGCAAGTGGAATGGGCTTGAGGGACACAGATGTACATAGGAGTCGAGAATGCAGTATGTGTGACAAGGACAACAGAATTTCAGAAAGATGAAGTCCACTATGAGCTGTGTGGCAAGAAGAGTCTTCACCAAATTTAACAGAAAGTCAGGTGAACCCAAACCGCGTAGACCAATCTGGCTCACTACCTGTTTGCCCACAACTGCCAATCTTTGTGGAAGCCTTATCGCCATCATTCTGATCATTTCAATTGTCTTTTGTCACTGGGATTAAAGGAAACTGTGTTTATTGCCTCAGATTTAAGCATATCATATACTTTTTTTTTTTTTTTTAAAGAGAGAAGGACAGTGAGAGAGACAGAGAATCAATTTTTATTGAGTTTTTCACATGGCTTTTGTTGCTCTGACACTTAGTTGTGTACGTGGTGCTGGGGTTTGAACCCGTGTACTTGCGCATGCTGGGCAAGCGCCCTTAACCACCAAGCCACCGCTCCAGCCTATCATATACTTTTTTAAAAACGACCTTTCCTCTCTGTTGATGCTCTTTTCAGTCCCTCTTTTCTTCTTCCTGTATTAAAGACACTCCTCACGCCCAATAAATTTTTAAGCTATTGTTGATGCTGCTGCCTTTTTTAAAAAAATGGATAATATCATACGAAAATGCTTTTCTCCACACCATAATCTTATATATTCTTAAAAGTAACTACTTCTTATCAACTTTGTAAGTACAGAAGGCCTCCTAAAGTATAAAACCCAGAGTTCAGTCTATTACTTTATAAAGGAATGTAGCAGAACTAAAAACATAGGGTCTCCCTTAAAATAGCAACTGTAAATCATGGAGGATTTGGACATATGATTCTATATTTTCCTTTTGTTTTTTTAAATGATTATAAGAAGTCTAAGTGCAGAGATGAGAAGTGCTTTTCATTTTCCCTGACTCGTTGTTCTTTGCTGTTTAGATGTTTGTGTACTGACATTTTCTGAGAAATATAAAAGACTATTATGCCATTAATGTTTTCTTGGCTTTATTTTTGAATATACCTAAAGAAGTAAAATATAGAAAATGCCACCCAAATTTCCAGTCTGTCTTTTTCATTGAAAAGCCAAATCACTCAAAATCACAAAAGAGAAAAGGGTAATTTCTACAAGGAATGGGAATAGATGAAGGGGAATGGATGATAGAGTCAAAAAACACATTTTTTTCATATCAAAATAATACCATGTATATAATGTAGGTCCTTTGCCTTTTCTACCTTCAATGGTTAAATTTACACTGAAGAATAAAAGGAGCATTTAAAAATTTCTGATCAGTTGAATATTGTATACGTCTGTTGACTAGTGCTTCATGTCAAATATGGAACCTAGGAGCAATAAGTAGCTACTTAAATTTAAAATTAAATAAAATTTAAATATTCAGTTCCTTAGCCATACTAGCCACATTAAAATGCTCATTGGTCACATCTGAATAATGACTACCATATTGGACAACACAAAACAAGAAATTTCACTCATCACAGAAAATTCCATTGTAGGGCATCATACTAATATATATAAAGCTTTTGAGTATGAAATATGACAGGAGTTTTAACATTATATGGAAAAACAATGGTAAATTTTGAAAGAAATGTATCACTACAGAGAAAATGGATGATGAGTAGAATAATAAAAGCAATTTAAGTTGTCCTTTGATGGAAATTTGGTTTTCTGTATGGCGAACTGATATTTTTAGCCCAAATAGTTTGCATTTGGTAGTTACAATAGAAAAAGTAAAATGTTTAATAAAACAGTGTTATACACTAACATATTGAGACATTTTTCGATGGAATTATTCAAAGGAATCTCGTGCGAAACTTAAAATAGAGCCAGTCAGGTTGCAGTGACAATGGAAAGCCTGCATGCTCTCACAGTCTGGCTCCAGGGCTGCTGGTTTCCAGGGTAGCCCTGATTCACCAGTCCTACGTAGAGCTGTGCCTATCTTAAAAAAAAAAATAAATAAATTTAAAGGGCCTGGCTAGAATACAAGAGAATAACTTAAAGTGTAGAATATTAAAAATCAACACTAAACCTAATTTAACAATGAGAGAAAGCTCTATTATTTAAAAACTCAGCTAACTTGAACATTTAGATTTTATCAACGAATCTGCACTGTTGAAACAGGAAACAACATTCTCAGAAAATAAAACTAGTAATGCTTTGATGACTGAAAACAGGATCGAGTTCTAGAGGACAACTCCTACTTTTCAGATGTAAATACCAAAAAGGTTAAATACGAATACAAGCGCCTTGTTGTGTCTTAATGTATTTTTAATAATAGGTAACCCAAAGTGTTTAGAAATGCCTTCCTCTCAGGATACTAAAGGAATCTCTGTTGTAATTTAGTGCCATACCATAGAAAACAATGACTGCCATTAAACTGATGATTACTTAACTGACTTAGTTATTTCATTTTCATATGCATTTGTCATGCATAATTTATTAGGTGATAGTTCTGTGAAAAAATGAGTTTATTTATTAATGTAAGTGAGACACTCTTAAATTGCTGTGATTGATAAAATGTTACTAAATATCAGAACAAATTAGAAAATATTAATCAGATATATCATGCTTTTGTTGTACAAGATGTAAAATCCCTTTTTTGACAATCAACTTAATATGTGTGGCAGAAGTCGTTATAGTTTGTTTTTTATGCATCCCTGCCCCCCATTCATCTTCTGCCATATACAGGTTGAATTAGATCATTTGAATCAGATCAACTATAAGGATGTCAACATTATTTTAGGCTTTGGTTTCTTATAGCCTAAAATAGCACACAGCACAGAAACTCTAGGCACTAATTAGGTAAATGGAGGACAAAAGAGCTTAAAAGCAAGCAAACAAACACAAAAATGTGCTTGAGTGTCTAATCCATTGGATTTCTGTGATTACAAACATATTAAGACACACCAATGTGGTTGTATTCATCTTTGACCTCTTGGTACTTATAAGTGAGAAGCATGAGTTGTCTTCTAAAACTTGATCTTGTTCTTAGTCATGACAGCATTACCAATGTTATCTTTTCTTCACTTGAATGAGTTAGAAGGCCTTAGAGACTTACACAGCTGACTTTAAAGCATTTGCTGGGGCTCTATTCTGAAGCAGTAACAAGTATGATGTGAAATACATAAAGCATAAACACATTTAAAATGAATCCATTAGCAACCTAGCACTATATTACTCAAAACTTCAAGTTTCATTAGTCGTAGTTCTATTCACTAACAGGATTGAACAGATTGCTGTCTGATTTCTAAAGTGTTCAAAGGCATTTACAAAAATAAGGGTGTGGGAACCTTACTGAAAACTGAGTCTTTAAAAATCAAATACAAAGTTAATATTCTTTCATGGCATACTAGGGAAAAATAACTAAAGTGGTATAAGAGATCTAATTTTGATTACAGCCCTAGATGGATTCTATAATTAACCAAGCTTCAAGTTTTGGTCCACACCAATACCAAACTATATTATTTTTATGAGTCTGGTTTATCATGTGCTGTTGTTTATTATATAGCTTCTTTTTAAACAGAAAATTGGCATAACTATTCATGATTAAGAATCACCTACTTGGAAACCTAAATCACATTAACTTATTTTGATCATTAAAAGTAGTTAGATGAGCTTTGACACTAGTATGACTTTGGAAATTAATTTTCAGTATTACTTTCCCATGAAGGGAAGCAGATTTGAAATAGTTATGGTAGAAAATGTTAATAGTCTGCAAAAACTGGGAATCCTCACTGAATATGTGTGTGTTTGTAAGTGCATATATATTTGAGATAGCATATCATAATTGACCAAGTATTACAGAAAGCTAAGAAACAAAAGGAAAACATAATACAAAAGAGAAAGTACATTAAAATTTATCAAAGAAATAAAATTAAAGGTACATATTATTACCTGCTGACCTAATTGTCAACTATTATAAAAATCTGGAAATATTATGTAATCCTCACTTAATATTGTAAATTCCTGTTGAAGAGTTCCTAGAGTTCATGCATTTTGCTCATCTATTGTTGGGAACTTAATCTGCTACATACCCTAGTGTTGCTGTACTTTCTTGCTGGGTATGCCAAGACACAAGTCCCTGACTACTCTTCACTTTTACTATTTCTCAGAACTGTGCTTGCAGCTAGCAATATGGAGGAGTGAGGAAACATCTACTCCAGATGAAGAGCAGATTTGCTTTGGCTTATTTTAAAGATTACCTAGCTTGGGGCTAGAGCAGTGGCTCAGAGGTTAAGGCGCTTGCCTTGCATGTGCCAGTACTCGGGTGCAAACCTCCAGCACCACGTACACAATGAAGTGTCTGAGCAATGAAAGTCGATGAAAACCTAAATAAAAAATTGATTCTGTCTTTCTCTCTCTCTCTCTCTCTCTCTCACTGTCCCTCTCTCTTTAAAAAAAATTATTAAAGATTAACTAGCTCACTGGATGTATAGGAATCCAACTTGGCTGCACCCATATTGCCCCATGGGATATGGGGAGTCAACATAAACCTGTATACAACTCTGGCAATTACTTTGTCTTGAGAGATAAAGTCCCTAGGTCTTACCAAGGAGTCTCATTTCTTCTAGCTTGCTTGTTAACCTACAAGTGTATTAAAATTCTAGACCTTGTAGAGTTCCTGACATTTTATATTCTCACAAACCTATATACCCATTTAAAGACAAAACATTCCTTTTTATTATAATATTATAAACTGACATTTTGTAATTGCATAAATTTATGGGATACAAAATTATGTTATGATTTATGAATACAATATAGCATAAATAAACAAGTTATTTAACATATAACCTCAACCACTCAACATTTTTGTAGTGAAGAACATTTGAAATTTAGTCTCTTTGCAGTTTGTAGATGTACAATTTACTATACTGTTCACCATATTAGTTATATTCACCATGCTCTGCAATAGAACTAAAAAATAGATCATATTCCTGTCTGAGAGTTTATACCCTTTTACCGTCACCATCCCATTCTCCCAATTTGCCAGCCTCTCTAACTACAATTTTACATTCTTCTTCTACAAATTCAGTTGTTTTAGAATGAAAATATAAATGAGAATGTAACACATTTGTCTTTCTGTTCTTGGCTTGCTTTGTTAGAGTAACATTTCCTATGTCTGTCTATGTTTTTGCAAATGACAAATTTTCTTCCCTTTTAAGACTGTTTCATTGTGTGCATTGTGTGTGTGTGCATTTTCTTTATCCATTCATCTATTGATTATGCTTTAAAAAGCACAATACAAAATTATAAAATGAAAATGCTTTTTATTATTTCTCCAATACATGTTTTAAAAGTAAAAACCTCAAACTCTGTTTTTCTTATTATTTTAAACTCACATATTTACATAGAACTTGAGTTTGAATTCTATCAAGGATACTTCTTAGCAGACTATGGTCTCATGATTCTATTTCTCATTTTCCTGAACTGTTAAATAAAGATGTAGAACATACCATATAGGTTTGAGGTTTTTAATGAAATACTGTGTATACAAGCACCTCACATTCTTGCACTCATTGTTCTCCAAACACACTTGTTGTATATGAACATGATGTGATAATTTGGAATATTATTAATTTCATATTTCAATATACATAATTTCCACACATCC
The DNA here is from genome assembly GCA_004027875.1 of Aplodontia rufa. Lineage (NCBI taxonomy): Eukaryota > Metazoa > Chordata > Mammalia > Rodentia > Aplodontiidae > Aplodontia > Aplodontia rufa. Next base: position 40,179 of record PVKS010004871.1, on the reverse strand, counting down.
TTCTTGAGGTTTGTTATTTTATCTGGTTCATTTAAAAGTTAGAATTAGCATCCTAGAGTTTAATTTGATAGTGTAAAATACTGGGCTGCAAATGTATGGCCAGCAAAGACACTTCTGTAGTTCCTCAGGAGTTCTTAATTTTCCAAGAAGATTGATTTCAGAAATGCATAGTTTTCAACCATTGTACTGACCAAATATGTACAGGGAAATTGTCGAATACCTACAGTCTATATGGAGGCAAAGCTATCATATAACACCTTTGTCTTATTAGGGACCTGTTGACCAATTTCCATAGAAAACTGGAAATTCAAGTCTTGCCTCATAATGGCTCAATTATTAAGTGCTGTGATCCCCTCTGATGGTGTATACCCTATCCTTTTGGATGACTTTGAACACTGTATTGCATCAGTAATGAAAGCTTCACATTGAAAAGTATCCATTAAAATATTGTCCAAACCAATCAACAGTCCCTAACTCACAAACATTCTTTGGTGGGAAAAAGTGATGGAAGATGATTTACAACTCTATTTTATAAGGATACATCATCAATACAATCTCAAGGGTACAATGTGTAATAAAAGTGTAAGCAGATATATAAAACTTTGAGAAGAGATAATGTAATAAAGTATAATCTACTATCAAGAAGATATGTGTCATAAGCATTGACAATTATCATCCTAAGAAAATACTGACTATTAAAATATTGGCATTTTATGTTTAGCATTTGTTTTCATAATATTCTACAAATTGAACTATTACCATGAAGTGTTTTCCTAGTAACAAGAGCTCATACATGACATGGACATTCTATGCATTTTATTGTTTTAACCGTTAAGCTAAAAATGGAACATGTTTCCAAGAATTAACCACACTTCATAAAGAAAGTTAAATGTCAAGTTTCTATTTGACCTTTTAATTGTATTCAATAATATTAAATGTCAGCATTTGCAAATTGCTTCCCTGACCTGCATTTTCGTATTTAGTGCAAATTTATGATCTTGATCTTCAAAATTAAATTACTTAATTATTCAGTGTTTTATGTTTTTTGATTATTATTGCTTGCTTAACTTTATTTTCTTTTCCACTTGATTATATTAGAAAATTCTACATTATTTCCTTTTATTTGAATATTTTCTTTTAATACCCACTGACCTTTTACAGAAAATAAAATCCAAAATGAGGATAATGACCAAATGCTAAATCTGTCACCAAGGCCTGTTAAATTCTAATGTCTTTAATGGAAGTGAGGGTATATAAGAGTCTGGATGACACTGTATATCATTTAAATTTCTAAATGGTTTTCTTCAAGAACCATAGTAACTTACAAGTATCTCAAGACATTTTCAGTTATTTGTAGTTGATAAAAACAAATGTCAATTTTATAGTTTCTAAATTAGTACTTGGTTGAACTTCAGGAAATTACCAACATTTGGCCCCTTTAACCTGTAAAAAATGGTAACTCCTAGTGGTTTAACTTCACTTTTAAATAGGTAATTTTTAAATTCAATAATGGGAAAAAAATGTTAGGCAAATGATCAGTGATACAATGTTTTACTTCTAAAATATGCAGTGAAAGACATTTATAAACTCTTTTGCATGAGAATGCCTTTTTAAAAAATTTAAATAACAAAAATGGTACATATTTATGAGGCATCATGATGTTTTGATACATGTGTACATTATGTAATGTTTTAATCTGGGTGAACTATGTCTTCAAAACTTATCATTTCTTTATGGTGAAAATATACAAAAATATTTCTTCTAGATTAAAAAAATACAGAATAGTCACATTATCTGTGCTCATCCTGCTGTATGGTAGCACACAAGAACTTATTTCTTCTCTATAACTTAGCACCCATTGATCAATATTTCCCTATTCTTCCCTCCTCCCTATTCTGAATTACAGAATTCGTCTAAACCTTTTTTCTGTAAATTAGTACTTATTAGATAAACTATAATTATATCTAGAGGCTCTTTAATATACTAGTTTTGTTTCTGTGTTTTTCAGAATTTTTATTTGATTTGTTTCTTGTGTAAACAAGACTACAATCAGAAATTTTCACAGGTCACACTTTTCAAACAAACAAATTAGTGTGGGAATTATACAAAGCTTTTCAATAAGATATCTTTTAGATAAATTCAAGAATGATTTTCTTTATAGAGTGAAGTCCTCCTATGTAAAATATGATTATATTGATTATAGCTGCTATATGTGACTTCATTGCCTGGAAGGGAAATGGGGCTTGTAACATTGTGTTCATGTTCATTTCTAGCTTCTTTCTGGGTAAATGTGTACACAATGGGTAGTTTTCTCAACTGTCATTTATATATTGATGCCTTATAAACTTGTATCTCTAGTTCAGGCTATCTGAGCTTCAGATCTCTCTATGCAGCTGGCTAAAATCAACTCTTAATGGTACCAAGGTTTTCTTCAGCTATTCCAACTGCCTTCCAGAAAAACATTTAATTTGCAGGAAGAAAATACCATCAGGCAAAGGCTTCACACATTTTAAAATACAGTATCAAGAGCTCAGTGAAAAGTTACAAGACATTTTAAAAATAGTATCAACAACCAAGAAGAAAATATAAAGTCATAGATGTTAGAGTTATCATTCAGGAACTTTAGAGTAACTATAAGTATCAGGTTCAGTAAAATACCACAAAGAAAAAGGAGCTCATTTCCAAGAGACCTGGAAATTTTTAAATCAAATACAAATTAGAAAATCAGATCTAAACTCTCATTCCAGTACTTGAGATCTTTCAATTGATTTCTTTTCTACTGGACACAGATAAATTTCTTACCATGTTATAGAAAGCACTTCTGACCTGACCCTTGTGGATTTCTTTAGTCTAACCACTTATTTCTTAGCTACTTTGTAGTACTAGTGGTTCACAAATTACATTATTGTTGTCCATGATGTTATGCATTCAGTCATGGTATACTTAGAAATGGAATGTCATTGTACCTGCCTGTCCACCTGGAACATATGTTGTTATCCTTAAATGCCTGTACTTCTCTTAGAAATTCTCCTTGAAATTCTCATATTTTGGCATTTCTCCAATGTGCAATGAACCTATTGCATACTCTACTGGAACACTTTCCATTGCTATTTCCATTGCTGAGCTCCTACAATAGACCAAGAGCGATAGTATACTGTAAAGCTGACTGTACTGTCTTACAAGATCTCATGTTAAAATTTTAAAAATTTTGTAAATTGACTATTCAACAGACAAATTATAAAAACTTAGAGTTAAATAAACTGTGTGAAAGACAATAAGCACAAAGACATCATTGTATGTATTGTTATAATTTACGTACATCATTCAGTTATTTATATCTATTGTGTCTGCATGATGAACATGATATATAAGAGAGTGCTATCATTTATCTCTTCCCAAATCTGTTTTCAGTGGTATGAGGATGAAATCAGCCTTGATGAATATTTACATAGCAAATAACAAATACTAAAAGCCAGGACTTGACTTTTCTGATTCACTCATGATCTGGACTTTTGAAAGCTATGGAGAAATGTTATTTGTGCAGATTGAACTTAAAAATGTGTTTTTTCTATAGCCTTTACATTGTAAGAAGAACAAAAGTTTGAGAAGACAATTTTCTACTATGTATGATAAACATTCTCTAATTCAGAATAAAGTTTTTCGTGTCACTAACAAGTTCTGACATTGTATTTGAGATTTCATTTACAATTCATTTGTCAATGTAAATGAACATGTCAAATAACCTTCATCTTAGAATATACATGTTCATCAATAACATGAGCATCCTCTTTGCTTAATTAGAGAGTTATCAAGTATTTGTGTTAAACATATTGTTACAATATAGTTATAAAACAGTGGATTTTGCAAAAATTATCAAGTCATTCTGAAGTTATATGTGGATAGTATTTTTAATAAATTCAAATATTTTAGGCTTTAGCAGTGACTCAGAGGTTAGGCACTTGCCTGGCATGCGCAAGGATGAGAGTTTGAATTCCAGAACCACAAAGTGTTGGAGCAACAAAAGCCACATAAAAAACTAAATAAAATTGATTTTCTTTTTCTCTCACTATCCCTCTCTCTTTAAAATAAATTCAAATATTTTATTTGAAAATTATGTGCTTTATGACAGTGAAATGTATAATTTATTTATGTGTATGTGTGTGCGCGCACACACACACACACACACACAATTTTTGGAGAGTTAAGTCTTACACATTTGTCAGATCACCAATGAATAAGAACACTTTTAAAGAAAAGATTTATGTCTTGGTTTTCTTTTATATGTAATGCCTAGACAATAAATAATTCCATTGTTAATAGTAAGTCTGATAAATTACTATTGTTTTAAGCTTATGTGTAAAAGCTATTATTTAGATTTGACAACTCAGAATTGCTATAGAATTGTATTTAAGAATGAGTGTTTCAGTCAAAATGAACTCAAGTTGAAAAGTTAGTAGGTAAAGAAGAGAAACACTTTTTAAAGTAGATTTGGAAAGGTTTGATCTCTTCAGCTATGTGTAGTAGTAATACATATCTGTCTTGTATGCAGCATTGCACAATACTTAGATGCATAAATCAATCTATAATTCATGGGAAACTACAAAGCAATTGTCTTCTTTCATTATGGCTCACACCTTCAGTTTAGTCTGTACTTAATATTATACCTTAAATGAGGAGTGGTGGACTTTAAACCAATTCAGGAAAAGACCAAGAATGTGTTTCACCAGGATCCTATATGAATTTTTTTGGGGGGGTGCTCAAAAAGCAGAAAACTGAAGGGTTAATAACTGTAAACATGTGGAGAAACCCTAGAGAAAACAAATATTTTTATGACCAGCTTCCAGAAAGGAATAAATCGTATCTCCTTGGGTATTTCTTTGTGTGGAAATACTAAATAATCTGTCTACTTCCAGAAAAAATAAGTATAATATTTTAATTGATGAAGGAGACTTTTCTTTACTGTAACATCAGATACACTCATCATACTTTATTTATTTAGGGAAATCAACTTTAAGATTCTGATAACTCAATTGCTACTTTTAACATCCATAGTACCCTTAATTTTTTTGATAGTAATATACTAATAGGCCCGTACATAGGAAGGGTAATTTCTTAAGGAAACAGTAGAAAAAATGAATCAGTGATACAAAAACTATATTGGTTTTAGAATTTTTGACCTTCCATTATTGTATTTCTCCACTGAATATACACATTTAGTTTGAATCCCTTTCAGTTACTGACTAGCTTTTTAGGGAGCATGATATTTTAGTAATTTATCTTAGAACTTTACCAACACAATCCATATTTTTATTTGTCTTCAGAAAACCAATAGGACTTCCAAGAACTTTGGTTTCCCCTTCATAAAAACCATATTATGTCAAAGATACATGTGCAATCTTTATTCTTCCTGAATTCTTAAGAGTTTCAAGATTCTTTGGGAAGTCATACAAGCTCTACTAATCCTGTGACTTTCATCCGGATGCTCCCTGGTACTTCTCAAATGTATGTGCTGGACCTATGGTCAATAGCCATTACCCTTTTATGATTCTCAGTGCATTTCCATTTGCTCTGGGACTTTAGTGCCAGAATTTCATCTTTCAGCTTAGAAAAACTTTAAGAAGCTCATTATTCACAAAATATTTCTAGAACCTCAGTCTAACTGCTTTGTTACCTTTTTGTAGGTATAGACCTTCATTTTAATATTTCTTCACATAAGATTCTCTTGGTTTTCCTTTTTTGTTGTTACTGTTACATTACTAAACTTCAAACTCCTAGAGCAGTACCTAACGTACAGTGGGTGCTCAATAAATGTTTATGGAATAAAAGAATGAACCTAAACTGAATCAGATTGTTAGTCCTGTTCCAAATTTTCAAGAGACAAAAGGGAACTAACTCTTGATATAATTTCAAAATCAGAATTCTCTGAGTCTCTTCCTTCTTTCTAAATTTTATTCTACGTTTGCCATCCCTCAAATGTCCCATATCTCTAAAGTATCTATAATTTTGTTCTTCAAAGCCAGCTTCTTTCACCATAATGGTAAATAGTTACTGATCAATCAGTGTATCAGACATGGTGCATGTGTGTGCGCGTGCGCCCGTGCGCACTTTAGAGGTACCGTGTGGTTAAATTCCTATAATAAAATTATAAGTTAGTTGATTCTTTCCCATTTTCAAATGAAGTAACTGGGATTCAGAAAGATTGAAATCGTGGCCAAGCTTACACATTGGAGAATCTTATGAGGAATGGAATCCAGGATTTGAAGGCAGGTAGAATAAAGCCAGAGTCCATGTCTTCATCACTGTGCTATCATCTCTGCCTACCCTAGGTTCTAGAACCTTCTATTGCTCCTTCAAAAAACCACCTACTAATAATTTCCTTGGATTAGCAAAAGGAGAATTATGTGGTTTATATAAGGAGGATTTTTCTCATGAATAATTTATTGTTTTGTTTTTAATATTCAGGATGGAGTATTGGCATCCTAAACATTAGGATGCTTTTTGTTTTGTGAGTGGGAGCTAATGATAGTTTACTGCTTTGTAGTATTATGCATTTTAAACACTTCCACACATAAAATACATTTATAAAATTTATGCTTATGAATATTTCTCATTTAAAAGGTGGTTTTAAAATTATATCAAGTATTAGAGAACAAATATATATATGTATTCACATTATTTTTCTCTTTTATAATACATTATTTGGGGACCATCATACCATATACATTATGAAATTGGGGATTAAGGAAAAATTTCTATCTATTCGATGGATTTCCAGCGCACTTCTTAAAAAAAGTATAAGTAAGGAAATAAAATGCAATACTTTCCCCAGATCAATTGGTAGTTCTATTTGTTTTAAGTGAAAGAAATACTGCTATATATTTCTGATTTGAAATATTTCTCTTTTAGTGGTGATTGATTTGAGTTAAATTGATATCTTCACTGGAAGAGATAGTCTCCTTGTGGCACTAACAACACCATACATATTTACAGAATGACTTCTTTATGGAATATACTATGCTAGTCACCAAAAGGCATCAAAAAAGTGTTAACTCTGATATGATCCTTTTTAAAGAACTTAAATTCTAAAATGAGAAAAAATTTGGAAAAATAAGTACATTTTATGTTAGACATTTTAAGTACCAGGGAGATGAACAATAAGCTATTGTAATTCAGAGGACTCAGACTTACCATATGCTCTGTAATCTTAAGGACTGTATCATGTGAAATTACTTTGCAGTAGCATTTCAACAATGGAAATGGGGAAAAAGGAAAGTCAGGGAACTCAAGACTCTGAAAACATGTACTTACCCTCACCCCTGGCTATTTTAGCTCCTTGCTTTGACATATAAATAAAATAAAATGGAATGAAAGAAAACAAATCTTTACCCCCCCAAGAAGTCAAATAATATTTATGCAATCATTTTATTCTGGAAAATTTACAATAATATGTATATTTATATATATATGTGGACATTTATATCTCTTATAGGGGCATAATATAGAAGAATCAAGAGACAGGGGTGTGGGCAATATGGGGTAATTATGGTTTAGGATCAAATGCATATCATATTGTTACTTTATGCACATTTGTAATTGTACAACAACTTAACTCCTTAATAAAAATTAAAAATTTTAAAATTTTAAAAAATAAACATGGACATCCAGAGCTCATGATTCCTAAATTAGAAGGAAAGGTGACTGAGGCCATAATTTTTTAATGTTGGTAGAAGACCAAGAGCCATGCTGCTCAAAAAAGATGGCTGGAGCAGTGACTCAGTGGTTGGAGCACTTGCCTGTCATGTACAAGGACATGAGTTCAAACCCCAGCACCACATACACAATTGGATGCTGGAGAAACTAGAACCAGATGAAAAATAAATAAAAATTGATTCTCTCTCTCATTAAAAAAAAAACAAAAAAGAAGGTTGTGCCCTTTGAGGCACCTGTGGTAAATATCATTGATCACCTCATTAATCCCCTGGTTACTGAACAGGCTGATCCCCAAGTAGAGTGAAGGACTGCCCTGTTATAGCTGTAGGAAATTCAAATTGAGATTGTTCCACCAGAAGGAAATGAGTTTGGAGGTTTAGAATAGGAAGCTTAAACTGTGCCTAATAATGAAGAACTCTCTCTATGCCCTAATACCTAGTGTGGTGTGTGTGTGTGTGTGTGTGTGTGTGTGTGTGTGTGTGTATGTGTATGTATGTGTGTATGTATGTATTGTATGTGTATGTATGTGTGTGTGTTTACATGTATGTGCATGTATGTGTGGGGGAGCACTCCTAACTGAAATTAAATATTTCATAGAATGGTAGGAAGATGAACTTACAGAATTCCCTCTAGGTAACATAAAAAGAATAAAAGGTATCATATAGGACAAAAATATTAATGTACCGATCTAGAAGATCCAGTCTCAACTAGTACCTAACCTAATTGTTACATTTCCTTTCTGTAGGTATAGGCTTTATTTGTAATATTTCTTCACATATAATTCTCCTAGTTTTCCTTTCTGTTGTTGTTTCATTCCTAAACTTCTAGCTCTTAGAGCAATACCTAGCATAACAAATGTTTATTGAATGAATGAACGAAAATAAACTGAAGCACATTCATAGGCCCTATTCCGAATCCTCAGAAAATAAGGGTACCTAACTAACTCTTGAAAGGGAGAAGACAAATGGTGCCTTATCTCTCAGACTCAAATAATACAAGCCTGTAAATTGAAAGAGCTCATTGAGTACCCAGCACAATGAATGAAAATAAATACATAGGCACAGCACTGTGAAATTTCAAAACACCCTACATGATGGAGCATTATTCAGTCATAAAGAAAGAAATTCTGTCATTTTCAGCAAAATGGATGGAACTAGGGAACATTATATTAAATAAAAAGAACCAGACACAGAAAAATAAGTACTGTATGTCTTCTCTCCTATGTAGAAGCTAAAATGAATTCACTTGAATGTAGCATAACGATTAATAGTGGTTGGAAATGAAAAACAGCTATAAAACTCATGTATGTTTTTGATAATTTCAAAACTTTGACTAGGGATTTCACAATATAATGGAATTATTGTGATTTAGAAGTAGTAGTGTTATATTTAAATAAAAGAATACCGTTAAGTTTAGGAGATGCAAGCTGAAATATTTAAAATGAAATACCATGTTTCTGGAACTGATTAGGAAAAAAACTATGCACATTTATATATTATACCTATATATTAATAAAAATAGGACAAATGGCAAGAATTAATGAATCTAGGAGAATATATCCATTTCCATTATACTATTAGTCAAACTTTTATCTAACATTGAAATTTTTCACCCCAAAAATAAAAAGTTGGAGTGAGGAAGAGAAAGAATGTAAAAATAAACAAGAGGAAAACCAAGAAAATCCAAATTCATCTCCAATATACCACTTAATATGGGTTCCTAAAAGAGATGCATGAGAAATGAGAGCAAGAAAAAGAGGTCTTAGGAAAAATCCCACTGCCTTCAGACCTAAATACCCATCAATATGAACCTCAGTGGGATGATACTGTTCTTTGGGAGGTAGTCTCTATGTAACCCAAAGAGAAGGGATAGATTATCAGATATTTTTTAATATTTAGAAATATTGCCTTTTGCAGGGGATACTGGGGATTTAACTTAGGGACACTTTACCACTGTGATACATACCCTGTCCTTTTTAATTTTATTTTGAGAGAGTATCACTAAGTTCCAGGGGGTCTCACTAAGTTGCCAAAGCTTGCCTCAAACCTATCATCCCCCTGCTTCAGCCTTCTGAGTTGCTGGAATTACAGATGTGTCCCATCAGGTCTGGCAAAAAGTTACCCATTTAATATGGCATTTGAGACAATTAAAACACAAATAATTCTAAATATGTCAACAACTAAGAATATAATAAAATTAAAATTACTAGCTTTGAAAGAACTGAAAGATATGTAAGAATACAATTAGAATTATATTACTCAATTCTGAACATTAACACATATTGTGTATTACTACTTAACAATAAAGATGTTGACTATTTAATAAATGCTATGATGGCAATATATTAGAAGGATAGTAACATGGAGGAATATGGGGAATAATCTAATAGAACTAAAACTGAACAACCTGAGTGGGCAGTCAATAAAAAATGACTAAAATTCACAGATCAAGCATCATTATGTTGTTTAATTATCAAAACATACTAAATTAATAAATATAAAGACTAACACAGTACTGGTGGTTAGAGAAGGATAAAAAAGTAGCTACTATTTTCGCAACATAAGACCTTTATTCTTTTTAAATAATTGGTTTATAAATCCTTTATAAATTATGAAAGATTTTCTACTTACAAAAAAAACTCATAAATACTATTGTAAAGGTAGTGTTAGAATGTTTAACCATTTTTAAATTCAATAGGAATCCAATTAGAAGATTCAAAGATCAATGCAGAGACTACCCCATATTGCAGAGTGTAAACATGATGAAATGGAAACCATGAATGAAAAAAATGGAATAATGGAAGCCAGATTCACAAAGCCTAATATATAAATAGTAGCATTATAGAAAGAGCAAACCAAATAGAAAAGAAGAAATAAAAAAATAAAATTTTAATTTTAAAATATTTCTTTAAATTGATGATAAAATAGTTTTCAGATTAAATTTGTTCAAAAGTTTTAGCCTACATAAATATTGAAATGTTTACTTCTCAACAATTTGTTTAAATTTCCAGCACAAAACTAGAAGAGACATTTAAAAGCTTCCAGACTAAATGTAAATATGAAATGGAAGAGTAGGGTGGAAATACTTTCCAGGGAAAGAAATGTGTCAAAAAAGATCCACAGACAGAAAAGGAAAAGGTTTTTCCAGAACTAGGGAGTAATCAAGATGGATGGCAAAGGTTTAAAGTAAATGACCACAAAGGGAAATAAAAGTAACTCACTCACAGAGTGATTGATAACTGGAGTGTGTAATTGCTAGGTTGCTTGACCATTCTGCAATGACAAATCTGCATTCACTTTGTTAGCATAATTTAGTCAGGTAACCAAACTCACCACACAGCATTATTTTATTATGAGTTGGTTCAAAACATAAAGTTTACAACAAAATAAAGGGTCTTTATGTCACTCCTTGCTTCTTATCCTCTTATTTTCTTTTATTTATTTTTAAATAATGAATGCATCTCTTTCACTGAAAGTTGACCACAGTTTAAAGATCTCGCCTTTAATATTTTCTATCTTAATTGTGGGTAGTTTTAGGAGAAAAAAAAAGCTCCCATTGGAGTTGCAGCAAACATGTTAGCATCACTATTCAGCTATCACATAGATTGTTTCTTTCTACCCATAATATTTTCAGAAGAAAAAAAGTTATTTTGAACTTCTTCAATGGTCTTCATTAGTATCAATCAAAACTCCAAATAAATCATAAAGGAGGTATTTGTACTTCTGATATATAGAATTTAATTAATGAACATTAATATTTGACCCATGTAATATTATTCAAGTTTAGGTGGGAATTGTTAATCAAGTAAAATGTGAAGTGTGGTTACTAACCATGTATAAAAACTAACCCAAGGTCACTTTGTATAAAATCTTATTAACTAAAAGATCCAAATTAATCAAATTTATTGCTAATAGGTATTTCTACCACTTTCTGTCTCAGGGGTATGATGATGGCTATGGGGGTGAATATGATGACCAGACCTATGAGACTTATGATAACAGCTATGCGACACAAACCCAAAGGTAAGGCATTCGATATCTACATTACCATCTTTCTCAGGATTGTCTCTAATCCTGCTATAATTATTTCTTGAATCTGAATATATTATGTGAGAGTTTTAAGCATTTGCTTTTCTGCTCTTTTAAATTGTTAAGTTGCTTACTGGGCTGTGAGAAATAAAATGTAATAGTCTTGCAACTGCAAACAGAGAAATAATAGTGTGTTATTTTAAAACTGGCTGATTATCATAATCAATCAATTCATTAAACAAGCTTGTATTTAACTAAATACTGTTATTTTTATGGATTATGTTAGTGAACTTATAATTAGGATAACAATAAAAACAAGGCATGGCTTACTGTGGCTTTTTTCCTAAGGTGTAATTTTCATTTGTGAAACAAAAGATAAGGAAATGTTATTTATATTTTCAAAATGGGCAAAGTCTTAAAATATTTTACAAATGAAATTTAAAATAAAACTTTCCTTTCATCACAGATCTCTAAAGATCATTGAATATATCTCTTTAGATTGACCCAAAATTCCTGTTATCAATGGGTTTTCTTATAATCAGATTTATTAAGGTATTATTTATATACAATAAAATTTACCCATTTATGGTATGGTTTAACAAATGCAAACTATAGTTTAGTACCACCAAAATTACAACAGAGCATTTGCATCACCCCAAAAGTTTCCTTATGAGACTTTGCAATCAATTTCTCCCCCATGCCGGGGCCCTGAAAACAATAATCAGTTTTGCCGCTGTAGGTTTGACATTTTTTAGAGGTCAATAAGTAAAAGCAATTCAATAGCTTTTTGAGTCTGGCTTCTTTACTTACCATAGTGCATTTAGTACTTTTTCATGTTGTATCAATTTTTTTTTCCTTTTTTATTGCTGTTCTGTGCTTATTGTGTATGTATACTGGATGTATCACAGTTTCTTCATTCACCATTTAAAAGACTTTTGGGTCATTTCTATTTGGGGGCAATTATTGATAAAATTGAAATAAAACAAATGCAGTTTTGAGAAAATTCAATTACCAATTTTTCCTTAAAAATTACAAGTTTCATAGCAAGCTAAAGGGACTCAAGAGCTGTTTAAGAGATTCTCTCCTTTATGTGTTTGGTAGAAGTCAATAGAACCAATTGCACAAAATCTTTACGACATTATCCTTTATCAACCAATATTATTGGCACTCAAGGGGACTTGAATAGTAAGTCTTTAAGACCTGTTAAGTAATATTGGTTTGAGGGAAGGTAGCAGAGAAACGTTAAGGTATTTCTACCATGGAATAAATCTTCACATAAAATAGTGGAAGTTTAGGTTCCCTATGTCCTATGGGACAGGATAGTGAAGAAGGTGGAGGGAAGTTATTCTTAGAATACGGAGGTCAATTAGGAAAAAGATGAGTATGAGCAGATCTTTCAAGCACAGTCTGAGTTACAGCTTCACTGTGGAAAGGCTCATCTTCAAGCCTGAATAACTGGCTAATTCGTTGCAGGTTAAATAGAAAAGCCATCATGCCAAGAGCTTCTACTATGGGTAATATCTTAATTGTTCCAGTGACCTACTGGAACACAGCACAATTATTTAGGTTGTGAGTAATATTTGAGTCACCTCAGAGACACTAAACAGAATGTTTTGTGCATGTGGATACATATTTAGAACATTTACTAATATAATTAATCAAATTATTAATTCATCAATGCACCCTAATTCATGAAAATACTCATAAAGTTCTATAACTTGTTTCAGAAATCCTTTGGTACAAAACAAAAAAACACACTGCAAACGCAAGATAGAATAGATTAAAACAATTCCTTGTTGTCGCTCTGTAGAACTACATTCATATCAAAGAGATTTTGGAATAATTTTCTAAAAATGAGGTGCTTTCTGTGTCTTTCTTATGGTGAGATTTAGATGGGCTTAACTGACCCAAAGAGACAAGGAAGAAAAGATATAGGGTCAGGATAACTTATCACTAAATATTTAAAAAATGAATACTATAATTATTGAACACACTTGTGTATTAAAAAGTAGTAGAAATACAGAATAATCTTTGGAAAAAATTTATTGTATTTTAATGAAGTATAATTTCTAAGTAGAAAGACATTTTCTATCATCTGCTTTTGCTACCTTCTCTTTTCCTTTTCTTATCTCCTGAATTTTCAGTAGCAAACTTCTTGCCATCCTTGCAGGTCCATCTCAAAAGCTAACTCTTCTGAAAAGTCTCTCCTTAATCTTTATTTGGCATAACCTGTTTCTATCCTGAATTGCAGTAGTACCACAACTTCACTTTCCTGTAGCATTTACTTTCTCTGCCTTACATTGGGATTACTTGTGCCTGTGTCCCTTATCATCTTTAATGCTTATCCAGAATCTGTCTAATATGCCCTCAGATACCTTGCATTACTAGGCAATGAGTCTTTTGTGAGTTATATGCTGAATGGATGAATGGTGAGTTCATGAATTTCAGGTCTAATATGTTCTCCATAAGATCCTCATTCCTCAAAAAGAATGCCAAATTCAGAATAACATGTGCTATATTTACTACTGACAAACTATTGATGTATTTCTCAGATAATCCAGAGTTAAGCCACAAGTGACAAAGAAATCAGGTCATTAAATTGATTACAATGATGTTAGTATCCTGCATTATACTAATAATAAAATAGATCTTTGTTCAAAATTATTCCCTTAAAACTGATACAGTATTTGGCACACTAGAAGTTTTCAGTAAAGACCCACAGAATAAATTGATAGAATATAAATAAATGTATTAATGATTGAATTATTACTGTAGAAACTCTATAAGGAATAATTTTAATGCAATATCAATTTGTAATCGAAATGGGTAAACACTACAGTATTTATTAGGTAATTTATTAAATTCCTACCTTTAGATTATGTGTATTGGTATAATGATACCAGGAATAAAGAAGATTAACAGTGTAGTTAAATAAGCACTTATTAAGCAATAGTGTGTAACAGATGGTTCATTAATAATATAGTGATAATTTTTGGTATTTATTTTAAATATATTTTAATGTTCACTCAATAATTTGAGGAGTTGTTTGCAAATTGTTTATGTACTTATATATGTGTGTGTATATTTATATTTATTTGTGTTTATATATTTAAATAAAGTTAAATAATTAGAAGATAAATGTTAGGAATCAGAAGTGAAAAAAAAGCTATTTTCTATAAGAATTGGTGTAGAAATTTTTAAAAAAATATGCTTCTTTAGTTGGACTTTGGAGAATAATTTTGAATTGATGGAGAAAAATATTTTCTGAAGAAATAAAGTAAAGAGATACATATGGGCATAAAATTCTAGCATTTATCAAAAGCATGAATATTATTTTGACAAATAATAGAAATACTTGATTTTATTACAGTCAAAATCAGAAGAAATGCTGATTTAGAATCTTTATAAAATAATAGATATGTATGACATAACAGAACTGAGAGAAAAGATAAAAGTTTTAATAGAAAACAGTCTTTAACTGACTCATCAGCACTGATGAACACGAAATTTGTGGAAAGCATCAAGTAGAACCTGGCAGGTTTCTAAATGGAGTAATTATATCATCCTCAGTAGACTTTGTAGGGAAAGTTCACCAGGTAACCCTAGGAAGGTTCAATTGGAGTTCAGAAGTTATAACAACTTTAATTAATCCCCAATTGTTCTGTAAGACATCATTAATTCTGGAAAATTTCAAATGGATTAGAAAAGGTACTTTACCGAAGATTACTTAAGAAGCTGCTTAACTGAATGACATTAATGACTGGTAAGGATAAAAATGTGAGGGATCTCCAACCATCTTTTTCTCTTTTATCAAAAAAAGATAAAGAAACAAATCGATGCTTTTATTATGCAAGCTTCTGATCGCAGACCTTCTAGTGAAGTTTCCAGCGGAACTCACTCACTTGAAGTATTTGGTGTAAGACAGGTCACATCCTGTGATTAACACCTTTAATTGGACCAAATACATTCTGTTCATGTTCTTGTGCCCCCCTTTCTATTACTTCTCAAAGATATTAATATTTTCAAAGAACAACCTTTTAAACCATGTAATTTCACAAGATTTCCAAAGTCCAAATATTAGACAAGAATCTATACCAAATCTAAGAAAAGATATGGGGAAGAATATAGCACCTTTTATTTACTTAGATATAAAGGGTAACATTACAAATGAAAGTCAAAAGATCAGTTCTGGATCTTTGATGCTAGTAGGAATTTCATTTGTAATTTGTAAACTATTTGTAATTTTCCATGTAAACATATAACTGTATGATAGGCAAAATATCAAAAGGCAAGCGTTATCTTTCCTTAAAGTATGAATCAAATGAAAAACTCACACAAGCTAGGGGAAGAAGCCCCCCCTTGTAGTTTAACAGAAGAATGTGCTAAGAAACCAGATTTACCTCCTACAAGGCAGTAGTTGGGAAAGTTTTAAAAAATGATGACCATTTTTGAGTTTCTATAACTGTCAGGACCTACACAATAGGGGAGAGGAATAATTTGGGAAAGTTTAATAAGAGGATTATTTTCAGAGGCAGAATGGCACAAAGGACAATTCAGTCCCCTGGAGCTAGTATTCCTGGGGTGAAGCACTGTACTATCAAAAATAAGAATGAAAGGGAGACCAAGAAAGCTGTAGGAAAGGCCAACTGAGTTGAGACCTTGCATTCAGAATGGTGGCCATGTCCATCCCACAGGGAGGAAGCTCAAGGAGTTAATACCCCAAACTCATTCTCCTCCCTCTTTCCATTTCTACCATTGCTCCTATTGGCTGGATCCATATGGAATCAGAGGACAGAGGACCCAAGTCCTCTGATAGAGCTTGTATTCATCTTCCCTTGGACAGAGAGCAGGCTAGAGGGGAGATGGAATTGGGAAGGAAAATGGAAGAGACCTAGAACGATATCTAAAAATTTTATCACATTTTAACAGCTAGTAATTTATACATATTAGTAAACAAAGACATGAAACTGCTAGGAAAGCAGTCAAGCTTTAAAGTGAATTTTTGTTTTAGATATAAAAAAATCTATATTCTAAAGAAAAAGTGAAAATATACAGTGAACATACAAATATACAGTTGATGGACAAGTGGTTTCTCAGACCTCACAAACAATCCCTTAACTCTTCAGTGGTCAAAGCCCAATGGATGGGAATCAGCGTTTTGTTGTTCAGATGCTACTTGGAACTAACAGTTCATGATAGCTAACATAGGATTTGGGTAACTGCTATGCTCAGTGTTTGGAAGCACTTTTCTCCTTGCAGCAACACCGAGGCAGCACTGCTTTTCAATTCCAGTTAATTCAAATAGAAAACACTGGATTCACATGGGCATCTGCTCACTCAAGTGTTAGACATAACGGACTAACCAATGTAGAACACTCAAGAGTAAGAGAAGTAAGAGGTTTAGATAGAGATTGAGGTTCTTGTTAAGCCTGAAACTTACTAAAACCAAATTCATCTTTGGATAAAATTATGAAAATCTTTATTTTGTCTGCTTGCATCAGGCCAATATGATAGTCAGCGCACAAGGTTCTCCAGTGGTTACTATTCCACCCCTTGCATAACAGTGTTAATGTGTGTTTTCATTGCTTTCTTAGTTTTCTTAGTCAATTTACATGTAAAGAAAAAAGAAAAAACAATCTTCATGTCCTTCTATTTTATACATGCTTACTAGAAATTAAAGAAGGGAGATTTTAAAAAAAAATTTGACATGACAGAAAAATTGGGAAAGATGGGCCTCTGTAAATTTCAAACCATAGAGTTGATTTAAAAAAAAACCCACAAAATGCTAGAAAAACAAACCCTCAGTAAAGGTAATGGAATTTGCCTGGGATGAATGTATAAATTAAAAAAATAAAGAAGAAGAAGATACAGATAGTATTCATTTTCCATAATTAGAATTCCCATTATAACATCCTTAATATCTTATTTTAAAGGTACATTAAATTAATGTTTATTAAATGTTTGCTATTTGATACATGCTGGAATTAGGATGGTGAACCAATGTAGTCTATGAAAAGTAGAGGTTCATAAACCTACAGCTGGAATTCCGTGGACTAGATGTTTCACATTCAAAATTGTGTGTATTTTAGACAATACAGTTCACATATTTTGTATTCTAGATTGTTTCCAATGTCACCTGGTCTAAAATATGTATTCATTTAATGTATTGATGTGAATAACTATACCAAGTAAGATATAAGTAAATATAAATAGCTTCCTATCACTTTGGGTTAGAATTTTGTTGCCTGACTCTTTCAGCACTCAGTTTAACACAAAACTTTTGGTCTCAGAGCTTTTGGATTTGGAATTGAAGGATAACAGTTGTAGAATTGCATTTCATAATAGTCAATAAGATTGAATGATAGATGTGTAAACGAGACAAAAAAGAAATCTGAGGAGAGAATGCTTGAGCATTTTAAAAGGTAGCAAGTTTCGGAACTAGAATGGAGGCTTCGGTGTTTCCACGCTGCCAAGCATTTGCAGGGCCGTGGGTTCAGACCCCAGCACCACGTGCACAGCAAAGCATCAGAGCAGCGATGGCCAAATGAGAAAACTGGATGGAGGTTGATTCTCTCTTTCTCTCTCTCTCAATGTCCCTCTCTCTGTGTATTAAAATTTTATTTAAAAAGAAGCAATTTTCTAAAAGTAACAGTACTAACAATACTGAGTATTTGCTATTTGCAAAATGATTATATTTGGCACTTTATAAGCATTATATAATGAGATAAATAGTCTTATCATCATATTACAGATAAAGAACTAGGATTCCTAATGTTTACCATTCCCAGGACTTTGTCCTCTATAAGAAAAGGTCCAAGCTTTGAATTGATTTCTGTCCAATTTCAAAGAGTAGGACTTTTGCTTTAATACCAAATTGTTTCCCAAACACTTGACTCTGTTTTTAAAACACCTAAGCTTATTAGGAAGCTCTTTAACTGAAATGACATATAATTCTCCTATAATCTCCATTTATATACATAGGTTTTGATGCCTTGAGAAGCTACACATATATATATTTAAGCTTATTTTTTCTTCTATACATCTGTCTTTCTTAAAAAAGATAATATCCTTCTACCAATATCCAATCATATGTGTGGTGGAGTGTCCTTCTTCACCTCTCCCTGCATTGCTTATGATTTTGCAGTATGTTTCCCTTACTCCTCACCATCATGTATCTTGCTTTGACTAAAAATAATGCCACTTCTAAATATCAGCCTTAGGAGGCCCATGTGTTTCCCACTTGCCTTCTTTTTTTATTCATTCAACATAGTATTCCATATTGGAGGGAATCATTGCATATTCAAGCATAAATGGACAAAGTAAGTCAAGGCTGATCCTAGTCCAGGATCTCCCCCCTTGGACCACTTCCTGTTCCCATGTCTCCTCAGCTTTACCCACATGTTATAGATAGAAATAAGCGTATACATATGTATTAATTTTTTAATTTTCTGATCCTGTCTACCCACCTGCGTATTCTTGGGCTTCTTATGGGAGTCAAGGGTTGCCAGCTGGATTGATTAACCCCCCTAATACCTCCCTGCCCTTCTTTCTCCCACCAGCTTCATAGTTATGGTTCCCCTTGCCTATGTGAAAATTTACCTATGTTGAGTTTATTTTTGAGCTTAGGTAGCTTTCAATCTGTTTTAGATTTTACTCTAGCTTCCACATGTGAGAGAAAACATTCCTCCTTTAAGTCTCTGAGTTTGGGATATTTCACTCAGCATGTTTTTTACATCTCCCTCCATTTGGCTGCAAATGCCATATTGTTCTCTCGAATAGCAGAGTAGAACTGAAATATATATATATATTTTCACAGTTTTTAAATCACTCGTCATTTGGAATAACAGGAAATCAAGAATAGCTAAAATATTACTAAGCAAGATAGAGGAAGCAAGGAAGTGCCACAATACCTGACCTGAAATTATACTATAGGGTTATAGTGATAAAAACAGCATGATATTGGTATCAAAACAGACATGAAGACCAATGGAATAGACTATAAGATACTGAGACAAACCTCCAAATCTTTAATGATCTGATATTTGACAAAGGGGGCAAAAATATATTGTGGAGGAAAGACAGCTTGTTCAAAAAATGGTGCTGGAAAAACTGGACAGCCAAATGCAGACAACTGAAATTAGATCCTCATCTCTCACCCTGCACAAAAATCAAATCTAAATGGATCAATGAGTGAGAAATTAAGCCAGCAACTATGCAATTGTTAGAAGAAAAAATAGGATCAACACTCCACGACATAGGTGTTGGCACCGCCTTCCTTAACAAGACTCCCATAGTGCAGGATTTAAAGCCAATAATCAATGAATGGGATGTCATTAAACTGAAAAGCTTCTGCACAGCTAAAGAATTAGTCAAGAGTGTCAAGAGAGACCCTATAGAATGGGAGAAAATCTTTGCTTGCTAAACCTCCAACAGAGGGCTAATATCCAGAATATACAAAGAACTCAAAAAATTGAACACCAAAACCACAAATAATCCAATCAATAAATGGGCTAGGGATCTATACAGAAACTTCTCAATGGAGAAAGTCCAAAAAGCCAGTAAATACATGAAAAATTGTTCTACATCACTAGCAATCAAAGAAATGCAAATCAAAACTTCACTGAGATTACGCCTCACTTCTGTCAGAGTGGCAAAAATGAAGAATACAAATAATAACAGATGCTGGAGGGGTTGTGGGAAGAAAGGAACACTATCGCACTGTTGGTGGGACTGCAAGCTTGTGCAGCTACTCTGGCAAGCAGTATGGAGATTCCTCAAAAAATCTAGGGTCAGGGCTGGAGCGGTGGCTCAGCAGTTACAGCGCTTGTCTGACATGCGCAAGGACACAGGTTCAAACCCCAGCACCCACGGACACAACTAAATGTCAGAGCAACGAAAGCCATGTGAAAAACTCAATAAAAATTGATTCTCCCTCTCTCTCTCTCTCTCTCACTGTTCTCTCTTAAAACAAACAAACAAACTAGGGTCAGAACCACCTTATGACCCAGTTATCCCACTCCTGGGTATTTTCCCAAAAGAGCTAGAATTGGCATACTACAGAGACACAGCAACATCAATGTTTATTTTATAGCAGCTCAATTTACAATATCTAAACTTTGGAACACATTTACCTTTTTGCCACTGCCAAGAGAAGAGCTTCTCCAGGTAGAACCCAGATCTCAGGGCGGACTAAGCCCAGCTCCATCCATACCCTGGAAAAGAGCCCTCAGCAAGTCCAGGCTAGACCAAGCACTATAGCCAAACTAAAACTGATGAGTTTAATAATAGCTTATTGTTATATGATACTGATATTTTGTTGTTGGTTATTTTCTAACTATTTTACTAGTAACTGTTATCCAGAGTAATGCTCACCTAGTATGGTTTTCTTTAACTCTTCTTAATATATTTTATTTCCTTTTCCCCAAGTCCCCTGGTATTTTCTGAAACGGTTTCAGTGATGCAAGTGTTCATTTTAAAGCCTGACACATATATTATATCGGATTAGAATTGATTGCAAAGAAATGTTACTATTACATCCTTTGCTTTTTGCTTCAAAGTCCTTCAACATAATCCTACTGTGGTTTTCTTAAGAGCTGTGTCACATTCTTTGGTTTTATTGAACTTGTTTTCAGCTGAAAAGCAGTTTTTTTTCTAAATGAAGTGCTGTCAAGGCAGGTCTAGCACCATCCTGCATCTTTGCAATTGATTTTTTTAACCCAAACTCAGAAATGTACATTTATCTCTGTGACATTTCACCCTGTTATGTAGGCTTCTTATTGTTGGTTTAAAGCTCCTTGTTGAATACTAATTCTTAAAGCAAGCATATTAGTTGTACTTCCTAGTACATCTTATGCTTATTTCTTTTACTTCAAGTACTTTTCAAGGAAATGTTTGGGAAAATAGTTACCAAGGACAAGCTTTAATAGCAACTGGCAAATTGACATTAAGCAATAATTAAAATTCCATATGAGGGCTGGAGTGGTGGTGGCTCAGCAGTTGGAGCACTTGCCTGGCACTTGCGAGGACCCAGGTTCAAGCCTCAGCACCATATCCACAACTAAGTGTCAGAGAATCAGAGGCCAGGTGAAAAAAATAAAGTTGATTCATTCTCTCTCTCTAAAAAATATAAATAAAGTTGATTCATTCTCTCTTTCTCTCTAAAAAAAGAAAATTTCCATATAAATAGTTGTAAACGTAGCTATGAATCTATGTAGTTGTACCATTAGTCAGCTTACAGATTATTTACATAGAAATTATGTAGTATTTTTAAATTAGTCATTGCTTTGTTCAACAGGTATTCACTGAATGTTGTATTCTGGGCCTATGTATAGAAAAAAAATCAAGCATAGCTGATTTTGATTTATTAATGGTTAGTATAGGGTTTTTTGGTTGTTTTTTGTTTTGTTTGTGTATTTTGTTTTGGCTTTGGTTTGATTTTGTGTGTCAGGGGGAGTCTTTTTATTTGTTTTTACAAGGTATGATCCTATACTCCTGCACCAGAAGCACTGCAAATAAAAGTAGAAATTTCTGGGCCTCAGTTGAAGCCAATTAAATCAGCATCTGAAGTAAAGGGCATAGGAATTTGCGGTTTAGCACAATATTATTGTGATATTTATGCATAATAGATATTTTGTGAACTTGATACAATGACACTAGTTCTACCTGAAAATGTGAATAAGTTCCCACAGAAGACAGGTGAGAGTGGGTAATACTTTGCATTAGAATTTGGGCAAATGCTTAATGAGAAACTCACCATTTAGCTAGATCCTAGGGGAATGGTGAATACCTTCCTAGGTGAAGAAATAGAGGCAGGCAGTACCCCAGACAGATTACCGTGGTCAGAAGCATGGGGTCATGAATGGAACCATTTATGTTACTCCATGATCACATTCCGTGATGTCTTGGTGTCGTATATGTTGAGAGGGGAGTGATTGGAATGAGGCTGGATGGGTGATGAGAATATAGAGAAGGGACTTCTGCTCTGTGGTAGGGACTTATCCCTCACCATCTCAGAACTAGACAAGGATAGATGTGAAAAAGCGTGATTATAATTTGGGTTAAAGCATGCCACAGTGGTGATGCACGAGGACAGAGTTAAAGTTTGGATTTCCTTTCTTTCTGCAGAAATGTAGTATCACTACTAATGCTTAGTAGCAAGCAGACTTCATAATGCTTTTACTCATAGAATATCTAAATCCTTCCCTGATTTCAGTCATATGCCAAGAGTTCCTGGATGAATCAGGACCATTTTCCCTCTCAGAAAGCATGTCTCTCAAAATAGAATCATTGTTATCAACATACACATTCTTTCCCCAGATTTTATTATATTTTTTAAATTTCCAAACTCTGATGCATGAAAGTAATATTTCAGTAAGTAACAAGTGGTTTGAACATTATGCTGCACAGGTAAGATTCCATTTGTGATTTGAAGGGGAGAAATATAAATCACTGTTAACACATGGCCATAGTGTAGATTACATCAATGAATTCAGCCACAAAGTCAACTAGATTAGTCTTGGAAATTATACTGATGTTTACAGCACTGAAATCCTACTGATACTCATGAATTATGACTCAACCAAAGAAATATGTGTATACAGGTAAAACTGTATCCATTTCTAACTAAGGTTCAATAACTTCTATGTATTTGTACCAAAAGCGCGTAACAGTTCATTTCATAATGTCATGTACCATTGAGCCTAATTAATCAGTCAGTTGAAGTTTTTATTCATAGAAAATTATTGCTGTATTCTAATGATAATTTAACACAATAAAACAGAAGATTAATGTTTTTGTTATAAAATCGCTCACCCCGCATTTATGTAATGAAGGGTCAAAGTAAGCAAAAATTATGAGCAAAATGAAAATAAATGATTAAAAGCTGTATATAAAGGGAGAGTATTTGCAGAAATATGCATACAATGCTAAATTTAGAAACAAAAGCATACATAAATATATTTCTCTCTCCTTTGAAGCATGAGGTTGTACTGTCAAAATATCCATTTTCTCTAAAGAGGATCATTGCAAAGCTGATCATAATTCTACACTAGATGCCTTATGTAGATCATCTATCTTGATCCTTAATCTATGAGCAGAACAAATATGTCACTTCCCTCATGAATAATCAGCCTATATTTCATCCTGTGAACATTAAATACCACCAGCTGAAACTTAAGAAGGCATGTATGGTTATTTAATTTAATTTAGAATATTTCAAGATGAAATTTTTCTCAGCACTATAACCTTTATGAATATGAAAAAGAGGAGCTTTCATGTCTATGTCTCCATTGATCAGAGAATCACCTATTATTAATAGTTATTCAGTACCTGACATATACTAGGTACTTATCATGGAACTACCACAGATTATCTCCATAATATTTAAGGAAGATAAAATTATTTCCTATATTAAATGTGAGTACTCTGCAGCTCAGGGATTTTAAATGATTTACACAAGCCGACACATTTATAAAAATAAATATTCCCAATTTTAAGTTCAACTATTTTTTTCTCTATTCTATATATTACTTTTTAAAAATGTTGGTTTTCCTTCAAATGGATCAGACAATGGAGACTCCCTATTCTCTACCCTTGAAACTATGGACTTTTCCTGTCTCACAATCAGTTACCTTGGAGGGGGAGATTTGTGTCTTTGACTTTCTCAAAACAAGCTGGACAGAAGAAGAACTGAGAGAGTTTATTGTGTTATCTATTGATCTACCATCCTTCCTATCTACCCATCTACCTATATTCCTGTTTATTGTATTTAGTTTACTAGTTAATTTTGGAAGATATAAATCTATTTTCTATTTATTCACAAACAGGACTGCTCTAAACAATAGTGCTTTCTGTATAACACTGTTGGTTGAGTGCAATGAATAAATAAATAATACACTATAAAATTTTCATAACTATGAAATCTTGATGGAATTTCAAAGAAAATTTGAAAATGTAGAATCTAGAGCACTGATTTTTCTCCCCTTGTTATGCTCTGTGATGTCACTACTAATGGGCACAAAAATAGAATAGATGTTTGCATTTTGTCTGAAACAAACATGCAAAAAAGACAATATAGTTCACTTAACATTTTTGAGCGCACAAAATGATCAATTTTTGAATTTTTGAATGAAACTTTCAATAGAATTTTCTTTGATTAATCTATATTTTGACTATTTCCAAGCTTGAAATGTGTTAAATAAGTTATATCTACATAGTATAAAGATTTAGATGGTTTATTTTCATACTGTTTTATTTTATATATTTATTTATCATACCATAGATTGAACCCAGGAATACTTAACCACTGAGTAACATCTCCAATGCTTTTCACTTTTTATTTTGAAACAGGGTCTCCCTAAGTTGCTTAGGGCCTCACTGAGTTGCTGAGGCTGGCTTTGAATTTGCGATCTTTGATCCTCCTACCTCAGCCTCCCAAGACTTGGGATTACAGGAGTGCACCACCACCACACCTGGCCATACTAAGTTTTCATTTATTAATAGTGTAAATAGTAGTGAATTGTCAGGAAAATAAATTATGGTATACGTGATTACTTGTTTCTAATACCATAAAGGATAGCTGATGTGTTTTAATTCTCTAATTATCCAAAGAATTCAGGTTAAATGGGAAATTCTTACATGAAAATGAAATGATCATTTTCCTGCCTTAGTGGCTGCATTTCTTGAGCATCTACTATTGATCATGCACTAGGTTACTTGCTGGGAATATAGTGATATCCAAACAGCCTGGAAATCATCTTTTCCTGGGAAATCACATTGGCAAATAACTCACATGTAAAGGCAAAGTTGCAACAGTGCTGTTTATGGGAGACATAGAACCGAGTGGGTTAGTGGGGATCTGAGAAAGCTTTCTGTGAGTGGGCATCAGACGGTGTGGAGAAGTATGTGTGCTTCAAAGGCAAGCCCTTGTTCTTGATGGTAGCTGGGATTTTTTTTGTAAGAAGGAGAAAGAGGAGGACAGATCATTGCAAGGGGAGCTCATGGCTCATCCGCCTTTCTTTTTTTATTAAGAAATTTAGTTATTATATAATCAAAAATACATCCAATGAAACAATATGATATGTGTATATTTTTAAGTTACATTTACCCCCCAGATCCCACCCTGTTCTCTCACCCTTACCCCTCCCCCTTCCCTCCCCCCTTCTTCCTGATACATCTTTATGAATGCTCTAGGTAATGTGTTACTGCACCTTTTCTGGGTCTATATCAGAGTTGACCACCTTTCACACAGGGTCTAGTTCCAGCCTCCACAGATGACTGAAGACATTCGACCCTTGACTCTCTGGGTTAGGCTAACTTCACTCGACATGATTTCTTCCATTGCCATCCATTTACCTTCAAAGGCTACAATCTGCCTTTCTAATTACCATTAGCCCAAGATCATACTGACTTTAATTATTTCCCTTCTTTTTATCTGGTATTATTAAAATAAAGTAGAGGAATGGTTATTTTACATACATATAAAGAATTAGATGAATTGTGAATTTTCCTTGTGGTCGCTATCATCAGATACACCAGGGTTCAAATCCAGGCTTCACCACTAAAGAGCTGTGTAGATTAGGAAAAGTAGCTTTATCCAGCTAAAAATAAATTACCTTTCCTATGCTTGGGTTAATTATTACCAAAGCAAAGTTGTGATGATTAAATAAGACAAGGAATGTAATGCTTTTAACAGTGTTCTAAGTGCCAGAGTATTGCATATTATACTTATAATATAAAAGTAATATTATGGCTATTATTGCTTCTGGGATGGAAGATTAAGAATAATTTTAACGAAACAAATTATCTTACTTCTTGTTTTAAGATCCTATTTCCATTTTAAAAACCTCAGTTCTTGAAATCACATAGTAGAAATAATAAGGGGTCAGAAAGATTTATATCAACAAGAAAATAGCATTTAATAAAGTCTTTCATTGCCTTTACTGAAGAGGTTATTAAAATATTAGCAAAAAGAGTAAACACATACTTCTTCTTTATAATCAAGGCATTTGCATTTGGGCCTCCAAATTATCAATTTTAATTTATGTGTTTTTCTCAATATCCACCAAATCTCCCAAAATGCACTTTCAAACTAATCGCTACTTAAAATTAGTCCAGAATTATCATATTTTATCATCTGTTTGCCTTATAACATCTTAAAAGTTGTAAAGAAAAAGTTTAGTAGTTCATAGTTCAGATTCCAATGGTGCACTTTAATGATATCAAATAAAAGCCAGAGTTCATGGATCCTAAGGAAACATAGGTATAAAATTTAACAGGAAGTAGAAAGGAATTGTGAAAATTGTATATTCCAGGAGCTGGAGCTGTGGCTCAGCAGTTTCAGCACTTGCCTGGTATGCAAGTTCAAACCTTAGCACCACGTACACAATGAAGTGTTGGAGCAACAAAAGTCACATGAAAAACTAAATAAAAATTCTTTCTCTCTCTCTCTCTCTCTCTCACTCACTAACTGTCCCCTCTTTCTTAAAAAAAAAAAAGAAAATTATCTATTCCATAAGCATTTGCTTATCCATCCATCTATCAATAAAGTGAGTACTGTGTACTCAGTACTGTGCCAGGTGCTGATGATTCAGCAGTGAAAAGAAAGATGACACCAGCACAGTGATTTTTTAAAAATATAATCTAGTTGATCCCCCTTTTAACTCCTTCATTGTTTTCTGTGCTAAGATATAATCCAAAATGCTTACCTATGACAAAGACATCTTTTAAAGATCTGTCCCCTGCATATTTCTGGAGATTGAATAGCAAACACTTCTCTGCCTTATCCTAACTCTCTGGCCAAGCTGAAGGAACAGCTGCTGATGCCACCCTTTTCTTGTCTGTAAATTTTGGCTGGTGTTAATTCCCTGCATTCCCTTCTTCATTTCTTCTTACCTGGGTATTCCTACTTACTGTGTGTTTGACAGTCAGAGCTGATTTATATACCTGTGTGTTGCACTCAATAATCTACACACTAATGATTATGACTTCATAAATAGCCCTTTGCCCAGAACGATGAAACTTAACAGAAGGATTTGATCATCCCATAAATGGTTATAAAAATAGAAGAACTACCAGTTTGCAGTTTGAAGATTAGGTCTGGGCTAAAAAATTTATCTTTGCTTCACAAATATTTCTGTCAATACAATGTAAATGCACAATATAACAAAGTTTCTGTGTAAGTGCATAAGTGAAAAAAATTTAAGAATCCTCTCTTAAGTGCTAACAATAGTTGGGTAATTATATAATCCTTCACATGTGATTTTTATATTGATATATTATTTTAACATATGGTAATTTGCTTAACTACAATAAACCTTTTACTACATTTAAGTCTTAAATGTTGAATGACTTAAATGTATGCACTAAAAATAAAGGACATTTTAAAATCATGACATTAGATAGAAAAAGTAGGCTATAATATTGGCTTTATACTTTTTTATTATAAGCTACTATTTCACTTTATTTGTTTTATTTATCATGTTGTTTAGTCATGTTGAAATGAGTGAAAGTGAACAAATGAATTCTGTATAAACACAATCTGGTTATATAATTTTCAGTTCACTATTACTCTATCTCATATTGTGGGAAATGTAAGGATCAGGGTTTCTCAATACACTATTACAATTATAGAGGCATTAATTAAAATTATGACAATTATTGGTGGTTTGGAACTTAGTTACTCTGGTGGTTGTAGCAGATATAATTTTTCTGGGATCTGGTACATACATAAAATCAGGATATCCATATTAGCTGTGTAAAATTAGTAAAATTCTACAAAATATTTTAATTTTATACTTAAAGATCATAAACATCAATAAATATTTGGAATAAATGAAGTGGAATAAAGATAGTGGTTTAATTTATTAAATTTTTAATCTAAATTCCATTTATATCAGAAAAGAAATGAGTAAGTTCATTTTTTATTTATTTGTTTAACTATTCCCATTTCTTTCAATAAAAATGGATGTTCCTTCTTAAGCACACACAAAATTCTCTAAAGCTGTTTCTAGCAAAATGTGCTAGGATTATTTATGTTCAAATACATTGGTCTCTTTTTCTTTGACTTCTTTATATTCAATCACTTATTCATCAATTCAATAAATATTTACTAAATACCTGTGAATCTTCACAAAATTACTTTATAAAGATTGAAATTATATTATTTGAGGTATAGGTTAAACTTCTGTAACAAGGAGGTGCCATAATTTTGTGGCTTACACAAGAGAAGAGTTTCTCTCTCTCACATAAAAGTCTCGGGCCAGTAGGTGTGTTCTGCTCCATTACACCATTTAGGAATTCAGCCTAGTGGGATCCCCTTATTAACATCAGTCTTACAAAGTGGTTCTATTCACAGATATTTCCGGCCATATTTTTTATTGAATATAAATAGAAAAAAAAGAATTTAACTTTATGCGTGTCAAAAAGAATTTGTGACATCACACTGCACATGACATTCATATGCAAGGAAGACTAGGAAATAAATTCATAAGTTGATTAGTCTGACTTATGAAGGGAAGAACAAATATATTTTGGAGGGGAATAACTAGAAGTCTCTTATAGCTAAACCCTCTAATCATCCAAATCTGAGTGAATTTCCTTCTTCCCTTTATAAAAAAATATGTTTAAATCCATACTTTCTTTCCAACAGAAAAAGTTTAATTCTAATTACTGTCACCAGTTCAAAATCTAGGATCTCTGGAAAGTACTCATACCTCTACATTAGATCTTGTAATTAAAGTCTGGCAACCTATAGAATGTTAGACAGATTATCATTCCTACTTTAACCCTCTTCCTTGTACAAAACATCCTGTAAGTATAAACTGGTCCAAAAAGGAACAAAGTAACTGCTATTAAAACTGCTGTCAGGAAAACAGAAGAAGGAAACACTGAAGATTCAGGGGCTACAGCAGTTCCAAAATCCTGCTATGTGGAAATTAAAACAATGAAAGAAGTTTTTTGATTAGTGCATCTGGCAACCTTGGTTCTCTTTTCTGGGAGTTATGCCAGAATCCTTGGAAGATTCTTCCTTACTCTAATGGAAATGTGGACTGATCCATGATCATATCTGAATTTGATAGAGGATGTCCTTATAGGAGATGTCACAGTTTTTATTTTGGTGCATGTTTGAAGACCTAAGGATTGTGTTAGGGCTCATGTGTGTTAGCAAAGCCCAGTGGAAGGATGTGGAGCCATTTTTGGGTTTTGTTTTGTTTTGTTTTGTTGTACTAGAGACTGAGTCCAGGAGTACTGCACTTCTGAAGGTACATCCCCAGGTCTTTATATTTTACTATTTAATTTTAAGACAGAGTTGCACTGAGTTGTCTTAAACTTGCTTTGGCCTCCTGAGTAACTGGAATTGCAGGTGTCTATCACTATGCTGGACATGAAGATATCTTTAAGCAGCACTTGTCTTCTCTTGCTATAGGAATAGAGACCAGCTAGCTATCTTTTCAAATCCTGTTAAGTCCCAAAGTCTGGACTCTATATCAATTTAAATTATAGAACTAATACAAATCAGGAAGAGGCTGCTCTTAGCTAAGTTATAATCCTTTCCATTTCTTCTTGCAAAACAAAACAAAATGAAAGTTTTCCTAAAAACGGCCAGGATCACTAGTCATTGGGCTTTTTCCAGCATTTTCCCCTAGTAGTGAAAGGATACTCAGATCTGTAGCCCTCCCTTCAAGTTGTGACTCATAGTGGCATAACAAAGGACATCCACTTTCTACCATGCACTAGTTTTCTTTGCATCCTCCACACTCTTCCAAATTAATACTCTGTAGCTTGGAATTTTAGTAGCAGTTCAACACTCCACAGGCTGAACTGCTTACTATGTTCTACTAAATTGTAACAGAGAGATTAAAAATTCAGTTTCTCAAACATTACTTTTAAAATATTTATTTTTATTAATTATTTTTACTTCTGAGATAAGCAATAATGTTGAGTAAATCTACTCTTATGATCATTTAGAGGCAAATGTTCCCCTCTTGTAGCAATCTAGGAGTCCCTAGGCATTGCTCTTACATTGGAATTATCCACAGTTGCTGTACTTACTCCAGTACACATCCTTTGCTACCTAACTTTGTCAGTAGGGCTTGTCCAACTGAAAGACTGGCTGGGGAGTACATTGACTACATCCACTGTCATTTGTCAAAGTAAAAATTTTCCTGTGGAAGAAATGAATAGTGATATTGAATAAGCAAAGGTATAGAACCTGCAGAGTCCATTATGATTATTTTCCATCATTTTCCCATTATCTTACATTATCCATTATTTTACAAATATATGTTCCATTTTCCCCTTTTGGAGTTGTGAAAGTTAAATTTCTTCTTGGTATGTGTATCATTTATGGTAGAGAATACTGTGGCTGCTTCCTCATGGTCTCTCTCACTGCAGTTCTTTTTCTTTCCCTTGTCTTCATCAACTAAAGTCAAAATTTTAATCCATTGAGAAACATAGTTATGCTGCTAGATAGAGTTCAGTGCTACTGGTTTTCCACTCTGGGACACATAATCTGAGGCTTACTCCCAGGAAAGTTACCACTTGTGACCAAGGCAGGAGTCAGCTGCTACCATTACCAGTGGTTTTCCCTATTGATGGATATGCTCCTTTTTACATCACTTTCTCATGACTGCCCCTTCTTGATCTCTCAGGGAATTAATAGAACAATACTCAGGAATCTGCTGCATCTCTGTGAGGATTCTGAATTTGGTTGTATCATTTCTGTTAAGATAAATATGTAAAAGAAAAATAAACATCCAGCCATCACCAGCCAATGACATTAGCCTACTACCTCAATAAGAATGAGAAGAAGCTACATTGCCATATATTTTTACTAGATAGTTTGTATGTAAATATCCTGAGCAGTGAGGGTTGCGCTATGTAATCTATTTTTTAAATCCTAGTTTCTTTATGCTAAATTGAAGTTAGTGTAGAGAAACTAACTTTTCATCTCTGATATATAGACATTTATTTTCTTTTTTTGCCTCTGTTTCCTTACTATCAATGCAAACCACAAGTTCTTAATATGTTGACACTGATGGGATTACCTTCAGAGATAATGACAACTGCATTTGGAAGACATACAATTTGGGACGCTTCTCTCTTTCATTACAACTTAACCCTTTGGCATCACTGTCCCATCCTCAGACTTTATACAGTTTGATATTGGAAATTAAGTCAATTTCTTGCCACCCTTTTCTATACTTAGAAGGAATTAGGGAAAGGGGATGGAGCTCAGTGGTAGAGAGCTTGCCCAGCATGTGTGAGGTCCTGGGGTCAGATTCTCAGTCCTGCAACAACAAAATAAAAGTAATCAATCATCTTGATGTAATTTATAAACTGTAATTTGGGAAGAGGATAATGATTTATATCCAACTTTCAGCAAAGGATGTTTTCTTTCTTTCTTTCTTTCTTTTTTTTTTTTTTTTTTGAGAGAAAAATATACTATCATGTGCCAAACAGTACTTCTGGAAAATCAGTCTGGAACAATGATAGCTGAATAAAAGAACTATAAAAGATTTCCTACTCCAAGGAATTTTCATTGTACAAAAGAGCAACAGCCATACATAAGCAAACATATATTTGTGTTTTAATATGTATCGTGGTGATCAGGGGATATCTGACCGAGTGCTAGTTTAAATGGATTAATCAGGGAAACCTCCCCCAAGTGGCACTTTAGCAAGCCCTGAAAGAATTCAGACAATTGGACATTTAGGAAAGCTATTTTTCCAGGAAGTGGGAACAGCAAATAAAAACACCCTAACACAATAATGTGTTTGCCATGCTCAAGGAACATCTCAGAGCCCAGTGTGCCAGCAGGACATGATCAAGGGCATTCAATGATGTGAAAGTAAAGTGAGGATGAAGTCCTGATCACTGGATTGGAAAGGATCTCAATCTTGACAAGAGCTATTTCAGTGGAGCAGTGGGAACAACAGCTTGACTGGGTGTCCTCCAAAGCATATGGAAAGGTTTATAGCAGCACAGTTCATAACAGCCAAGTGATGGAGCCAGCCTAGTTATCCATCAACAGATGAATGGATGAAGAAAATGTGGTATTTCTACACAATGGGATTTTACTCAATTCACAAAAAAAGAATGAAATAATATCACTTGTAGGAAAATGGATAGAACTGGAGAACATCCTACTAAGTGAGATAAGCCAGACTCAAAAAGTTGGGAGTGGAATGTTTTCTCTTCTATGTGGAAGCTAAAGAAAAAAAAAAAACAGAAAAGAAAAGGAACCTCATTAAACTAGAAGGGACTAGCAGAGGAAGGGGATTGGGGGCGGAGGGAGAGGTACTAGAGAATGAAATTGACCAATTTATGCCATGTAAATGTATGGTTATATCATAATGAATCCCACTATTATGTATAATTATAATGTGCCAATAAAAAATTTTTGAAAGCAAATAGAGGAGGTGTCAGTGAAAAAATGAGTAGTCACCATTTTTTCAGGAAAGTTTGCTATAAAGGGCTACGGAGAAATACCTAGTAGCTAGGTGATATATGGATAAGGCAGGGTTTTTAAGGATGGAAAATGTGTAAGATGTTTGGGGACTACTAAAAATGAGGCCTTAAAAGGGGAAACTGGTGCTGCAGAACAAAGTGAGGATAACCATATAGCAGGGACAGTAAGTATCCTTCAAGTATGAAACAGAGGGAAAACACCTTTTAATTGAAATGTAGAACTATTTAGCAAAATTTTGAATGAAAAGAATAGCTCATATATTTGGGAAGTACTCAAACATGCTGCAGAAGCGGTGGAGGGGAGCATAAATACATTTTACACATTTGGAAGTGAAGAATGTATTTCTTAAAGTAACGGCGTGAAAAGCCGTACATGGTTGGCAAGATTGTCAACTAATATAGCGGTTTTTTTTTTTAAACAGACCTTTTATAACTTTAATCTTGACAAATTTTGAAGTATTATGCTTGTGTTTTGGGGGAATTTTGATTTATCAAATTGGATGATAGAAGAAATATGCAAGTACTATGAAAAAAAATCCTAGTGCTTCTTGTTAATAAACTCTATTTTTATTACTGAATATTTCTTTAGCATTTTGTTTTATGCCTAGAGATTTCTGGGGTGTTACCTTAACACACATTTTCACTTCCAATTCCATAGGAGTTTCTGGGTTGATTCCTCCTTGTTACAGTAATTTTGATTGCTGTCTAAATCTGTTGCAGTGTGCCTGAATACTATGACTACGGTCATGGAGTAAGTGAGGATGCCTATGACAGCTACGGTAAGACCTTTTCTTTACTAAAACCATGAAATCAGAACATCCATCAGTCACTGACAACTCATAAATTACTTATATCTTTCTCCCCCCAGTTTTCACAGAAGTTCAGGCTAAATTGATTTATGTAATTCCAGGGTGAGGTTTGACTTACAGAGCCAGTACCAGAAAATTGGACAGATCAATTTTGATCAAAATTTCAAAAGCAATTAATCACAATCATAGATCACTTTCAATAGCAACAGTGAGCATTCTGAATAGTGTTTTACGTGTTTCAATGCATCTATTGTCAGACTCACTGGCTTGGCAACAGTATTGTATTTTCCCTGCTGTCACAAAGGTCATCAGAATAGTATACATGTAAATATCCAAAGATTTTTAAGGCTGGAAATTGTTACTATAAAATAACTTTCAAATTATTTTCCTTGCATGCATAGCTCTTAAAAGTGCCAAATAATGCTTGGTTTGTAACAATCAATAGTCGATAAGCATATCAGTCTATGAAATTAATTAATTTCAAAAATGAATTCTTTAATTAAAAATGTCACCTGAAATTAATCATAGTCCTTTCAGTGAAGATTTATTGAGTGTCTATGATATATCAATATACTACATCATTTTTGAGGGTTGTTGTCTGGTTCTTTAAAATGCATACAGTGACCACCTTGAAAAATGACACTCATTTAAATGTTTATAGTCTTGGATTTTTATAAAAATTATACCAAGGCCAATCTGTTCCTCTTTATGGGGAGCAGTAAAGAAGACGACGAATGTTGCCCATGTGTTTGGGACTGCTATCGTGAAGGAGGAGGGCTACATCAGAATGGAGAAGAAAAGGTGAAGACTTCTGGAAGAGGGAGGAAGTGTGTCCTCCTGAGAACCAGGGTCATAAGCTGTCTAGCATCAGGCCAAACCCACAAGTAGGAGAAAAACAATCCATCACCACACCGCCAATCACAAGCTGAATACCTACCACCTACACACAATCCTCATTTACTTTGTTATAATAAATTGTTATAGTATTTATCTCATTTTTATGAGGAAACTGAACAACAGAGGTGAAGTCAATGTGAAAGTATAGTGACAAGGCTTAACCTCTGTGTTTACATTCTCACTAATGTTTGGAATAGTATTCATTACTGCTACCACTTATGGAGACTCTTACAGCTCTGAATTTAGGAATTTATGATGAAGACTAGAAATCACAGGAGGGTAAGAGTATAGTTATTGCCTCGCATGCATTAGGACCTGGATTTAGTACCTAGCACTGTCCCTAATCCCCAACAAAAAAAGAAATTATAGAAATGTTTATAATATAATCCTCCATTTTAATCCTATAGAGAACATCCTCATTTTATCACCTGCATGTTATTGATGGGGAACTAAGGCTCATAGCAAAAGTAACCTGTTCCAGTGAGTTAGCTAGTGATGATATAGGAAGTGGAATCCAAAAGTGTCTGATTGCTTTTATCCTTCATTTTGGTTTGTTGGGTTTTTTGGTTTGCTTTGCTTTTGTCCAAAAGTGGGAGCAGAGTTCAGCAGATTGTGAAGGAAAGAATGGGATCTGGTACTCTAAATATGAGTATGTTTAAAAAGAGGGATGTCCAACTTAGTGATATTTCTCTATATCCTGCCGGTTGCTGTTCCACCATGCTACCAAGAGAGAGGTCTTTTATATTATTTTCCAAGCAGAGAAAGGAGTGAGGTTGGGGGGAAGGAAGGGCAGGGAGAGGGAGAGAGGGAAGATCTAAAATGAGCACCAGCCTTACTCTCTCCCAAGCTTCTCTGGCACCAAAAAAGTCCTATCTTTTGCTGCTGTTGGACATAAGAACATTCTATAAAACATATTAAGCACATTTTTACAAAGCTGTTTTGCAGAAAAATAAGTGATGGACAAGTTTTAACAAGCCTGACTCAGTTGGTGAACTGCCATAGAAAGTATAGCTTTAATTTCATTCTTTATATAATTTTCAGTTGATGCTTAGTAAAAACACTAGCATCCAAAATCCAAGCCTTACCCAAAGCCACCCTGTTAGGCAGTCAGGCCAAGGTGTGGGAATGCCTACCATTTCGCCCTGCAGGATTCTCTGAATTCAACACAACAATGATTATACATCTATTGACCCAAGTGTATTCTTAGCATGAAAGAATTGAGCCACTTGCCTTGTTCCTTTAGCTACTGAGGATGGTTGATGAATAAGACACAGTCTGGACCTTTCTTTAATTCATTCTCCTTTTTGCATATAGATATTGCTAGGCAGTAATATACAGGTAGACATTGTCCTTCCTTGGTTCCTACTGCTTGCTGTTGAGTAACACATATGGCCACATATAAATTGAACCAGATTCTAAATTTTTGAGTTTAGAATCTAGAGTTTAGAAGCCAAGTATTCTAAACTTGTATGGTTCTCTTCAAGGTGAGAGAACAGAACTCATTTAATAAATCGTTATTCAGTGGCTAACGTGTGTAAGCCATTGTTCTCAATTCTGGATATAGAGCAAACATTCTTTTAAAGCTTACAATATAAGAAGATACATTATTATTTAAAAATCACATTTCAAAAATGGAATTTTCATTTTCAAATAATAGTTATTATTCTTCATACTTGTTACATCAGTTCAAGGAAAATTGCTCTCATGATCTTCAATGCACTGAAATTAAATGCACTGAAATCAATGTTGGGGATGAATTTGGTGGTATCTGATGGAGTAGTTCATGATAAGATATTAAATTTTTATTTCTCAATCATTTACATTTTGAAATATTAATACTATAAAAGGCAGCAAAGAGAAGTGAGTACAAATTATTGTATTCAATATTGTGTGAATATAAATGATTGTTTCTCACACCCTCTAATGGAGATGAACGGGTAATGGTCAGGAGGGCCAGGCCCACTTCTGTAACTCCATAGGTCTTATATCTTTCCCATTGTGTTTCCTGGTTTTCCTGATGCATCATCAGGAGAGAAATAATCCATTTCAATTTAGAAGTCATATTTTTCCTTAAGCACTAGACTTCACTTTGGATCAAATTACCAACAAACAATTCTCTAGATAGAAATTAGTCAATAAATTATTTTAATAAACTAGTGAAGAAATATAGAAAAAGATTTGTCTGGGCAGAGTAAAGAAGATATCAGTTAGACAGCAATTTTTACCTAATAACTTTTATTTACCCACTTACTCACTAGAATTTCAGTCCAATTGATCATATCCTTGGTGTTAAAAGACTGGACACTTAATATTTATTCTAGTCATACATGCAATTTTAATATGATGTATACATATATATAAATAAGTATTTAATATCCTTATCAATTCTTTAGCCTGCAATCTGTTATCTCTTGGCATTTTTCACTTTATTGAGTAAGCATAAGGTCAAACATACACTTTGCACTCAAGGTCTTTTTCTGTGTTTAAAATTGTTGATACTTTTGGAAAATATCTGTAAAGTGTTTTTTGATTTTCGTGTGAAGAGGATGATTATTCAGGACAGAATTTAATGGCTTATATTGTTGAGATTGAGGGATGATTGTCCAGAGGCTGAAACGAAGAAATCCAAACAATGTGTTGCTGCCTTTATCATGGTGCAGCTCTCACAGAAAGGAAGGGTATGTATGTGAGGAGCACAGTGGAGTGGAGGGAGAAGCCATGCACAGCCAGGATGACGTCATTCAAGGCCCATCCCACTGACCTGTGACCATCTAAGGATATGCTGTACCACATAATAGGGTTTCGACATTAAGAACAAAAACACATGGGTTTTTTCCTAACAAAAGCATTTGAATTCTTCCCCCTCCCCCACACATAGGTGTTTAGAAATCTGAACAGTTAAATAGGTCTGTTTAAGCTGAAAATAAGTTATTTTTGTCCTACTCTAAAAATTTACATATGTGATATCAGTAAGCACAAAAAGAAAATTTAAGTCATCCTAATTGTACTACTATATTATATTACTATATTTTGTCAGTATTTTACTTTCAATATATACATTTATTTTAAAAGTTGATACAATGTAGATTGTTTTATTAAATTTTTTAAAAATTTTCCTATCATAGAATATTGATAGAACTTTTTTCCACTTCTCCATCATGTGTTATCAGAATTAACCATTAATATGTTTATTTTAGAGGTGACATACCTCTTTTTTGCAAAACCAAAAAATAGAGTACTTTCAAGTCAAAGCATATGATCATGAGATTTAAATTCTGAGAATTCTCATGCTTGCTCTATATAGACAGAGCAAGTACCAATA
This sequence comes from Aplodontia rufa, assembly GCA_004027875.1. Lineage (NCBI taxonomy): Eukaryota > Metazoa > Chordata > Mammalia > Rodentia > Aplodontiidae > Aplodontia > Aplodontia rufa. The sequence continues at coordinate 1,945 of PVKS010004871.1, read as the reverse complement.
TAAATGACAGGAAATAATAAAAGCTCCACATCATAGTTTGAATCCCAATTCATATGCATTCTGAGCAGTTGGTTTGGTGTTAGGTATTGTGTAGTGAGTTATTAGGTAGTAAGTAGTTGGTGATAGGTTGATCATCCTATGATATACAGAAAGGCAGATGGCAAGATTTAAACATATGTGTGGAGCAGTGATTTGAGAAGCCATTTAAGTCAAATATAGATTTTTTATAGTTTTTCTGCAATATACATAGTCTCTATATTAACTTGTATCCATTTGTCTTTTATTTAATGAACTGTGTGTAACATTTTACATCAGTTTATTCCTAAATGTAAATCTTGTATCTTCACTCCTTTATTAACTTCTCCATGATGATTGTGGTATCATGCATATAGATATTAAATTCTGATTGAATTCTTTATTTTAAAAATATATAAATAGCCCCAGTTCTCAGTACCCTGACATTTGCCGACATTTGAACATTTAAGTAAGGAGATTCAATTCAGTCTTCCCAGGTGCCTTCTGCTCCTGCTGAGGTTGGTACAAAGAACTGGAGGCACTGAAAGAGGAAGCAGGGACACTCTCCAGAAAGACTAGCAGAGTCTTTCAGTCAACAGATTCACAGGTGGAATCTCTCTTTTAGTCTTCCTTCTGAAAAAATGGTTTGCAATAAACTAGCAGAAATAACATCACACTTCCCTTTGAATCTTTTTTTCCAATATGCATGAAAAGATTGACTAATGACTACCTTCCACTGTATACAAAAATTAGCTCAATATGGACCACAGACTAATTTAAAATCTTTTGACTATGTATTAGGCAACATTTTCTTTCTTTCTTTCTTTCTTTCTTTCTTTCTTTCTTTCTTTTTTCTTGTTTTTAATTCGTTCAATATAGTCTTACATTTAGGAGGGAATCCTTGCCACAGAAATGTGAACACATGCATAATGACAGAGCAAGCCCAGACTAATGCCAGTCCATGGTCTCCCTCCAATCCCGTGTTTCCCCCTACTTTATCCCCATGTTAGTTGAGTTTCTCATGGAAGTGGAAGGTTCCCCACTGGGCAAACTCCCCTACTCCCTACTCCCACCCTCCACCTGCCTTGATGACCCTCCTATTCCTTGCCCCCGCTCCCCTTCCTTCGTCCCCCAGCATCACAGGCAAGGTTCCCTTTGCTCATGTAACAATTCACCCATGTTGAGGTTATTATTAGCTTAGCCAACTTTCAGTCTGTTTCCGTTGCATTCTAGCTTCCACATATTCGAGAAAACATTCAGCCCTTGAGTCTCTGAGTTTGGGATATTTCACTCAGCATCATTTTTTTCCATTCCCAACCATTTGGCTGCAAATACCATGATATCGTTCTATTAGCAGAGTAGAATTCCATTGTATACAAGTACCACAGTGTTTGAGTCACTTTGAATCTTAATACATTGCCAATTTATGTTTGTTGAGTCAGGGTCTCCCTGCATTGCCAGATCTGGTCTTGAATTTGTGAATTAATTGATCCTTCTGCCTTAGCCTCCCAAGTAGCTAGGACTACAGTTGTGGAGCACCTTCCCTGGCTTGAGTCTTATTACATTGTGTTTTGTGTATTGAAAGATTGAAATTGTAGTTCTCTTGTTGGAGTTCTGAGTTTCATTGTTAAGGTAACAAGTTGATTTCAAGAAAATCATGTATCCTTTTGAGCTTCTTCACGAATTATTTAAGATATCTGCAGATAATATTAAATATTAAATTGTCATATAATAAGTAAAGTTTAACTATTCCAGGTAAATATTAAAATATATTATTTGACATGTAATGTATTGATAATTATTAGGTAGGTAATTGATATTAAATATAATTTTATTAAATTAATATTCAAATCTTATATTCCTGATCTTTTGAACTTTTCTTTAAAAGTCTTTATTCGAGGAATCATAGTCCATGATACTCTCCATTTCT
>PVKS010004870.1:0-89553 GCA_004027875.1 Aplodontia rufa | reverse complement strand
TGAGAATCATACAATTTGAAGTTATTATTACCTTAGCCGTCTAACATACTGCTTCCCCATGTATTCTATCTTCCACAGATGAAAGATACCATTCAGCCCTTGAGTCTCTGAGATTGGGATACTTCACTTAGCGTAATTCTTTCCATCTCCATCCATTTGGCTGCAAAAGCCATAATATCATCTTCTCTAATGGCTGAGTAGTATTCCATTGTATATATATACCAAAGCTTTTATATCCACTAGTTGAGTGAGGGGCATCTGGGTTGGTTCCATAATCTAGCTATAGTAAATTGAGCTGCTATAAACACTGATGAAGCCACATCACTATAATATGCTGATTCTAACTCTTTGGGGAAAATACCCAGGAGTGGGATAGCTGGGTCATAAGGTGGTTCCAGCCATAATTTTTTGAGGATTCTCCACACTGCTTTCCATAGCGGCTGAACCAGTTTGCAGTCCCACCAGCAGTGTAACAGTGTTCCTCTTTTCCCACAGCACCTCCTACATCTGTTATTGTTAGAATTTTTCATTTTTGCCATTCTAACAGGAGTTAGGTGGTATCTCATTGAAGTTTTGATTTGCATTTCCCTGATAGCTAATGATGTAGAGCATTTTCTCATATATTTATGGGCTTTCTGTACTTCCTCTGGTGAGAAGTTTCTTTTAAGATTGGTAGCCATCTATTGATTGGATTATTTGTGATTTTGGTGTTTAGTTTCTTTAGTCCCTTGTATATTCTGGATATTAGCCCTCTGTCCAAGGTGTAGCAGGCAAAGGTTTTCTCCCATTCTCTAGGTTCTCTCTTGATGCTCTTGACTAGATCTTTAGCTGTGCAGAAACTTTTTAGTTTAATTGCATCTCATTCATTTATTCTTGACTTGACTGCTTGAGCCACGGGAGTTTTGTTAAGGAAGGCACTGCGGACTCCTATGTCCTGTAGTGTTGACCCTACTTCTTTTTCTAGTCAGTTTAAGGTTGTTGGCTTAATATCCAGGTCTTTGACCCATTTTGATTTAATTTTTATGCAGGGTGAAAGATAAGGATCCAGCTTCAGTTGTCTACACATTGCTGTCCAATTTGACCGACACCATTTGTTGAACAGACTATCTTGCTTCCACTCTATGCATTTGCCTCTTTATCAAATATCACATAGTTAAATATGTGGGGGTTTGCTCAGGATATTTTATTCTGTTCCACTGATCTTTGGTTCTGTTTTAATACCAATACCATGCTGTTTTTGCTACTATAGCTCTGTAGTACAATTTTAGGTCAGGGATTGAGATACTCTCCCTACTTTTTCCTTCCTGTAGAGTAATGTTTTAGCTAGTCTGGATTTCCTGTTATTCATATGAACTTGAGAATTGCTTTTTCTATATCTGTGAAGAATGCCATAGGTATCTTGATGAGGATTGCATTAAATCTGTATAGCGCTTTGGGTAGAATGGCCATTTTTATCATATTCATTCTGCCTAACCATGAGCATGGAATGTTTTTCCATCTACTCAGGTCTTCTGTGATTTCTTTCTTTCTTTCTTTTTTTTTTGGTGTTTGTATATATTTGACTTCTACTCCATAATTAGAAGCAACAATACTGTGGCCTTTGAGGGTATATGGATGACAATGGAAAAAATCATGCTGAGCAAAGTTAGCCAAACCCAAAGCATCAAGGGTCAAATGTTTTCACTTATTTGTGGAAGTTGGAGCTAAACCCAGTCTTGGGTAAAAGGTGATCAAACTCATGTATTCGACCCAGCAAAGCCAAAGCAACACATAATCTAGGAAAACCATAGATATGGGGGGAGGGTCAGGCAGGGGAGGGGACAGCGAGCAAGAATAGGGTGGGATCTAGGGATCCAATCAACAACGTAGCATGTCCTTTACCCCCCTGAGAAGCCAATGATACTTATGCAATCATGTAATTCTGGAAAAATTCACATTCTACACATTTATATCACTTGTAGGGTTAAGATACAGAAGAATCAAGAGACTAGGGTGTGGGCAATGTGGGGATAATTCTGGTTTAAGAAGAACATTTGCCTAAAATGAAAACCACATTAAGATATCACCTTACACCAGTCAGAATGGCAAAGATGAAGAAAATAAACAATAATAGATGCTGGAGGGGCTGTGGAGAGATAGGCACACTAACACACTGTTGGTGGAGCTGCAGACTGGTACAGCCCCTCTGGAAAGCCGTGTGGAGAATCCTTAAAAAACTAGGGATGAGCCCACCATATGACCCTGCTATTCCACTCCTGGGAATCTTTCCAGGGGATTTAGAATCAGCACATTATAGTAACACAGCAATATCTTTGTTCATAGCAGCACAATTTACTATTGCTAGGCAATGGAAACAATCCAGATATCCCTCACTGAATGAATGGATCCAAAAACTGTGGTACATTTACACCATGGAATTTTACACAGCAATTAGAAACAATGATATTGCAGCCTTTGAAGGTAAATGGATGGCTATGGAAGAAATTATGTTGAGTAAAATCAGCTTAACCCAGAGAACTAGTGGTCAATTGTCTCCACTCATCTGTGGAGATTGGGACTAGACCTTGGCCAGAGAGAAAGTTGGGCTATTATCATGTGTTATATCCAGATAAGATATAATGCTATACAACATAATCCATTTTTAGAGATATGGGGGGAAGGGGAAGGGAGGAATAAGGGTGGGTAATTGGGGGGACACTCCTGGGGGTAATTGTACTATCCAGAATCTATACACATTTTATATTATTTTGTTAAAAACTTATATGGTTGTTCAAAAATTTTTAAAAAATTAATAAAAGAACATTTGCCTATCATATTGTTACTTTATATGCATTTATGATTGTACAATAACTCAACTCCTTAATAAACATATTTTGAAATTAGTCTTAATTCTGGTCACAGCAGCTATAATGATTTGTCAGTCTAAAGATACACTGTCTGGGTACCTTCTGTCTTTAATATTCCATTCTTCAGTACCTAAAAAGAAAAAAAGAAAGAAAAGCAAGTTTTGTTTAAAATGACAAAATGGTACACTTGAAACAGACTGAAGTTCAGTTAGCAAACTGCTATTCAATTATCCACATGCAAGATGAAGAAAATAAAACTCCATCACCCGTTTTAAAGGCCTTCTCTAAGCTATGGCAAAGATCATCTGCTGTTTGAAGGTTGTGACTCAGCCATAATATCCAATATGCTTTCAAAATGTTTTCTTTTTAATTTCAACTAGGGCATAGAAAGTTGCCATTGGCAATCTTCAGAACTTGCTCAAAAGGTCTAAATTTGAAACCATAAAGTGATTACATTTCTGATCATCACCTTTGGCAGAGGATCCAGGAAAGGTGAAGAAACAAATGGGGGAATAAAATCCTCCCTTAAAGATGATTTTCCTTTGTAAATATTAGCAGGAAGAACAGTAATGTGAAGCCTGAGCTGATGGGCAGTTTACTCTTTCCTCACCTTCAGAATTTCCCAGCTGATCACCTAGTTCAGTGGTCAAGAAAAGACTACAGATAGGCAAACATGTTTCATAAAATAAATCATTCCTTTTCAAACACTTAAGCTCTGGTGTCAAGGTGTTGGAATGTGTCAAAAGAATAAATACTAATTTGTTATTATAAAGCTGGACTATTTATCCTCTGGATGAACCTCTTCTACCTCATCATTTTGCATAAAGGCTGAAGCACAAGTTAACCCTGGGAAATTGTTAAAACTTTTACTGGTATGAATTAAGCTAGTATACTGGTCAGGGAAATGAAATTGACTGGTGGGATATGTCAGGTATTTGAAACTTACATAGGAATGTTATAAGTGCAGTGGGATTGCCTTCTGATCACTAAACTTCATTGATGCTTTTCGGAAAGATAATGAAATGCTGAAACCAGTCATCAAACATTTTAAAACCAAATATAAAAATTCAGAGGGGCTCTTTGGTAGCATTCAAGGCTCTCTTCTCCTACATTAGGAGTGCAGAACTTATGAATTTGAGTGTCCATAAAGGTGTCAAGCCAGATAAAACATTTAATTTAATATCAGCATCTTATTTGGGAAAAGTTGGAAGCCTGATATCTGGGGTAGAAATATTTAGAAAAAAGATACTTTAAATATTTAAGCACATAAGATTCCTCTGAAACTTCTGAGCCTGCAGAAGTGTCTCACTCCTTCTATTAAAAACTAGCACTTGCCACATGGTGGTACACACCTGTAATCCCAGCAACTCTGGAGGCTGAGACAAAGAGGATTGCGAGTTCTAAGCCAGCCTCAGCTACTCAGGCCCTTAATAACTTAGCAAAACCTTGTCTCAAAATAAAATATAAAAAGGACTCGGGGTGTGGCTCAGTGATTAAGCACCTGTAGGTTTAGTCCTTGGTACCAAAACAAAAAAACAAAAAGCTAGCACTTCCCTCTCCCTTCCTGACTGCGAGGTATATAGCTAGGACTAAGTGGCAGCACAGACCAGTTGGGACATATGGAACTTCATAGGGGAACATTCTTGCATCCTACAGGAACTATAAGACTTATTTGTTAACTGGTAGAGTATGGAATAGATTCTAAAAGCACTTATTCAAAGGAGTGCCCAACAAACTGTTGGATAAGGAAGAGGTTACAGATTAGGAAACACTGACTTGAGACACATGATTTAAACAAGCAAAGACTTTAGGAGATGATTCCTCATAGGAAAAAAATAAGTAAGTAAAAACAAAGACAAGGCCTATGAATTTGAATTGCCATGGTGGATGGTCAAAGAAAAAAAATAAGACTCAAGTACTGGGAATTCTTGAATAAATATGCTACATAAGTTCACAACATCCACTGGATGATTTTGGTCTTCAGGAAGTCACAGAAATGCTGCTGGAGAGAAGCATGACAACTTCATAAGTTAGCTGGTGGTTTTTCTCTACATACGAGAGCTAAGGGTAAGAGAGACCTTCACACAACTTGGTTTCTGATACTAACGCAAATCATAAGATGTTGTAACAATAGAAGCTAGCAGAAGACAGCCAAAAATGTCCTGACATATATGAAGTTGTTGAGTGGATTGACCAATCCAGAATGATCATTAGGACAAACCAGATGGATAGTCAAGCTCGTATAAGAATGGACAAACATGGGGCTTACAGTAGTTATCCTAGTAACAGATCTTTAGTCTTTGTCAGGTTTACAGATCTAAGCATTTTTAGGCCTCAAACACTGGAATCCTTTCACATCTGGAACACTCTTCTTCTTCCCCAAGGAGGATACTCCATAACCATAAAAAGTATATTTTTGTCAATGTTTCCTCATTCCTTCCCTAAAGGTACTTATAGCCATTTAATCAGGTTACTGCACAAGGACAAAGGACATACTCCTATAGTTCAAGGAATACTAGAATCAGAATACTAATACACAGAAACAGAAAATGATATCTTGGCCTTCCTGCAATAGGGATATGTAGGGACTTGAAAATAGAGTACTTGACAAGTTATGACTTAGAATGGTTACCCTGAACCTGTGGACCCACACAGTAAGCATTTCCCCAGTTTCTAAAAGTAAAATTTAGGGAATGGCATACTTGATAATTGGTACAATTTCCACATTGAGTCCCTGGCCCATTGTGTCTCATAACTAAGTAAGATAAAGAAATTAGATTGGGTCTGCTGAAAAAAGAGCCTTCAAAAATTAGGAATGCTGACCTTATAGGAAAGATTTTGAAGTTAAGTTCCTTAGACTAGAAATGAGCTAATTGAAGGATAAGGATGCTAATGGATAATTAGATATATGAACTCAAATCTGCTTTTGACTTGAGCAGCAATTCAATATCAGTGCATAAGACTAAGTAGAGCAATAAAATGAAGGGGAGAGAAAGGGAAGGAGGAAGGAGGGGAGAGGGCAATGAAAGGAAGGGAATCAGTAGTTCTAAAGATTGTAAGATATTAGAACAAGATCTCACTCAGAAATCAATGAACAGCTCTTTCTGATCTATCTTAAATGCACTTAAATAACATTAACTGAAGAGCTAACTTCCTGAAGTTCCTTCTAGCTTAGTCATTCTCTGCCATGCCTTGGAGCTAGCTACAGTGCTTCGTAAAGTTCTTTCAGCTTCTGCATATTCTAGGCATGAAAGTTTGAACTAGTTTTGCTGAGATTCACACTTCAGTATTACTGATCTAAGAGGTTTGTGAGCACATATAAACCTTTGAATACTGATTTAAACTACACTCTAGGGCTTCAAGGGTTGTCTGCTACTTAATTAGACCTTTCACATAGGAAAAGAACAATGAGCTGGTGTCCCATCTCCAACAGATGCCTGTGCCAGATGCTCAGAGAAACACACACTCCATTTCCTATAATGTTGTCTATTGCTCATTTTTATACTGTGTCAAAAAAGCTTTTCCAAGAATATTTTGAGAATTTACAATGAAAATAAATAGAGTATAAACAGTAAAAAACCTCTATTTCAATATTTTTGTTGTATATTTTTTTCTTAGGAATGTTCTCTCTTCTATTATTTTACTTATCACACTTTAACTTCTACTTAAATCTTTCTGGTAGTCCTAATTACATTTGATGTAAAAAACTAAAAGAAGGCCTTGATTATTGACAATATTGAAGAGTACCAGATGACACCTGAATTTCAGGGCCAGACATAAGTGTGTCCACCTCAGGGATGATTTGGATAAAACATGATGTTCACAGCATTGCCAAATGAAAGAGAGAAGATAAATAATATTCCTGAAGATATATGAGGATTTTGAAGAAAAAATAAGGTTTATGATAAATTTTATCCATACATATTTTGCCCATGGCAGTTTCCACAACACTTCCCAGAAGGCCATCAAAGAAAGGAACCTAAGAAGGTGAATTAAAGATATCCAGTCAGGCAGTAAGTCTCACTTATTTAGAATCAACACAAAATTTGTGCAAAAGCAAAAACAAAAGAGCCAAAAACATCACTATTTGTTGTCTGACAGTATATCTAACTAAAGAGGATATCTGAGAAAAAATTCCCTTTTTAAAGTGAGATTCTGCATTCAGAGACATTTTGGAATTGTGATCACATTCCTTCCTTATACCACTGCTACATGATCTAATAGTCATTTAAGTCACAGGCAGGCTAACCCAGATTTGAGGGAAGGGAACTATTCCCTATTTATCAATGGATGAGCATCTAAGAACCCATGGCTATCTTTCATCAGTGGCTTTGAGAATTTAGGTTCTATGTAAAACCCAAAATATATATCATCCCATTCAATGTCCATTGCAATTCACTAAGGAAGGTACTATCATAGTCATAGTACATAGCCAGTTAGTTACAGAATAGCTGTTGATCCTTGTGGTCTGACTGAATTTGATGGTGAGGTATTTTTTATCACTATGACATTTAATCCCTGACTTAACTCACCAAAAGTTTCTACTAGGAAGAGTAATCACCATTTGTCTTGTAATGCATAGCCTTCACAGTTGATGTATTTATATACTGTTGAAAAGTTGATACCCTTGTATTGGCAAAGAAACATGAAATTGCACCCCAACCTGCAATGATACAATGTTTTTTAGCCCATTGCCAACAGATTATATGATCCCATTGATGAAACTGGCAATTTCTATTTACCCATCCATGATTGCTTCTGAAGGAATGAGGACCACCTGTGTGGTGTTTCTTGTTTTAAATTTTACAATGCAGATTGGTCTGATGTTTAGTCATCATCTTGGGACAGAGCTCAACACTATCTGCTTACTTAGGAAGGCATGTCAGAAATATAGCTGAAGTTTTATTATCCTTTTAGTGGCAAGCATGTCAACATAATACTTTTGATTTTTAACTCAATCTCCCCAGACCTAAAAATGCCAAACATGAACAGGAAGCTAATACAATGAGGAAAAAGTATAACTAGCTTACCTTTCTTCATAACAAACTTTCAAAGTAATCTATAATAGCCTGTGTGGTAAAGAAATGGCATTATTCATTTTTGGCAGGAAGTTTATTCTTGATATTAAACATGGATTTTTCTTTCTTACTTGAAAACAACTTTTTATCTTTTTTCTATTTTGCCAAAAAAATCATGAGAAAAAACAAAAAGAATAAAATTTTGACACCTTTAGAAGTGATTAATGGGTTAGAATCAGTTTCTGCAAAGTACTTTACACCTTAAATCGTTCCTTGTTCAAAATTGTTCTTAAACTATACAAACGAAAAACAATTCAAGATAGTTCTTAAAGCAACTTTACAGACATTAAAGTTTTAAAATTTTTCCTTTTGGTCTAAAACCAACTTGACAAAGAGATAGCTTTCAAAATCCGTGAAACTTCATATTCTGAATTTCGCTTTCAAAATCTGTGAAACTTCATATTCTGCATTTCATCTCCTGAGTTATTTATTTTCTTTTCGTTCTATAATTTATTGCACTCCTAAGGAACCCAATATGATTTGAATGTTATCATAGATCAGTCTTAACTTTCCTTACCAAGTGAATTTGCTTAAGAGAATTTCTTCATCTCTCTTCATCGTGTCCTCTCAATGTGTCTGTTTGTTCCAGTACACTGTGTTTTAGTAAAGCAGATCTAGCATTTCAGATTTCCCAAGCGACTGTGGGAAGAACTCAGCAGAAGAGGAAACTCAAATGAGATTATGAACTAGCAGTTTAAAATTAAAAACAAAATGATAATCCATGGCTATCAGTCTTTATTATTTCTTTTTCTTGCTTTCCAATCCTCTTTAGGGACTAAGAAAATGGAATGGAGCCCAGAATTACAATAATAGCCCTGAGCATAATCAAATAAATAGGTCATACAATTTGAAGTCTTGAGTTCATTTCCTACTTGCTCCTAATTGATAGTGATTAGGAACATGTATGTGTAGGCACATGTATACACTCAAACATAATCTACATGTTTCTCCCTAAGAAAGATGCCATCTTCAACATTTTTTGAAATTCTTAATTAAAATCTATTACTGTGGTGTGGAGTGCTTAGAATCATGTAAAAGTTAGCTTAATATGAGAAGATTTGAGATTCAGAAAAATATTAGTATGGTCTCAGAATTTAAAAAAAAATTTATAGTCCATAGATTTAAATTAAGAATAACTGCAAACTTTATAATGAATTTTATTCACTACAAAATTATAATTTTCTATTCACATTTAGTAATCAAGAGTGTGTAAACAATAATGAGTATTTTCTAAAGGAAATTTCTAAAATATTGTTTTAAAACCTACAATTTTGAGATCCCTTTTGTCTCTAGTGACAACTATTTTAATATCTAAGCCATATACAAATCACCTCTGAGTAATCCCACATGAGTTCTTGTAAAAAAAATAATGACCAATGCTGATGAATAATGGATATAATAAAAACAAATCCCAGCTGTGAGAAAGAAATTGAAAAGGGGTAAATTCTTCTTAAATGAATACAGTAAGATATCAAAAATACACAGCCAGTTGTATACACTGAAACACTATCAGTTTTACTGCCCCCCCCAAAAAAAATTACAAATTTCTTCTCTTGGAAGCTGAAGAGACATTGTAATTTAGTAGCGGAAAAATATGCAGTGTTCCACTGATCTATTTGAAGTTAAAGATAACCAGTTCATAACAACACACTTAGGAACAATGAATGTCTTTCATTCTAAATTAAAAGAAGAAAATGAGGGGAAATACAGTATAGCAATAAAGACAAAGAGAAGAAACTGTCCTTCAGTGACTTTTCACCGCAGCACATCATGTGGAACTCTGTCAAGACAGGAACCAAGGCAATCAAGTGACATAGCTTGTGGCTGAGATTGACTAATGTATTATGTAAAGAATACTCTACAGTCCTCATTTGCTTAATCGATCTTGCTTTAAAGGAATTCTATGGTATCTACAGTGTATTTAGTACTTTGAAATAAGGAGATGATTCTTTAGAGAACAGAACTGTTTTTTTATTGAGCCATATATGTTCTCATTAACTATGATACATTTAGGCTCATTCCCCAACATAAAGACAATGGTGTTTAAGGAGAGCATTATGTTAAAATTTCTTTCCATTTAATATACCTTTATGTTATGGTGTGGATGAAAGGTGTCCCTTAAAAGCTCAATATGTGAGACAGTGCAAGAAAGGAAGAGGTGAAATTATTGGGTTATGAGAACCTTAACCCAAGCATTAATTAATTATTAATCATTAATTAATCCCCTGATTGGGATCAACTAGCAACTGAAGGAAGGTAGGGTGTGGCTGGAGGAGGTGGGTCACTGGGGGCATAACTTTGCTATATGTATTTTGTATCTAGCATGTAATTTTTCTCTCTGCTTCCAGGAGCTATGTATTGAGCCTATTCCCTCCATCACACTCTTCCACCATGATTTTCAGGCTTACCTCAAGCCCCAAGGAATGGAACTGGTAGCCTATGGACTACTCTGAAACCATGAGCCTCCAAATAAACTTTTCCTCTAAAGTTGTTCTCATCAGGTCCTTGGGTCACAGCAATGAAAAAACTGATGAAAACATTTCATATTGATGAAAGTAGTTTTATTTTACATAGTGAGAAATTCATATACTAATCTTATATCCTTCCAAAGGGATTAAACTTTTTGTATATAGTAATGAAGATTGATACAGTGAAATAATATTTGAGTATAAAAGGTCAGCTAATGAATTTGAGTAGTATATACAGCATAACTGTTTCAATCCTGGAAAAGAGTCGTGAATACTATATAATTTAATTCTATGATTCCTCAATTCTGCAAACAGCTTTGACTTGGGATAGAATGACTTCTTTTGTTCTCATGATCTTTATTTAAAGACATTAACTTGTATATCTCCAAAATTAGGTAATAGGAAAGCTTCAGAAAAGGTAGACTGTAGCTAAATAATTCAAGCTTCATTTCAGAAATGCTAAATATCATCTATTGTCATTGAAATATCCAGCTTTATATAAATATTTCCATTACTTTTAGTAAAACTTTTGAGTCTCAACCAGAATAGCACAGCTGAATGCACTCATGTACAAACCCATATTGCATTATGATTTCAGAAAAAACTTTAAATTTCTTGAAATCACATATTTTTAAAGTGATTCAAAAGGGATAATAATTACAACAATTTTGAGGGAAATTAAGCTAATATGTATGGGAAAATTGATATACTACACAATTAAAAGTATTGAAAAGAAACATTCTCAGTGTTCACAAACATATTTCCGTAATTTCTGAATGATCTTGATAAATTTGTGTGGATAGACTATGAAATATTGCATGCTACTAAATAAATGTGGGGAATTTTACAGATAGAAGTGTGATCTTGAAAAGTCCAAGCTCCTTTTGTCACTAGTAGCTTGACTTTGACCATATGTTGAGGTGAATACCTTTATAAGTGTCCAGCTTCCACAGAACACAAACGTCTAAGCTTGTGGCAAAGATAGTCTCTACTAAACATGGTCTCTACTAAAAGTTAAATGAAGTATCCTGCTGCACAGAGTAACAAAAAACTTATTTTTCAATAAATTGTTCTAGTTGACAATTCAAAGAGAAACAGCTTCAAGAAATCATCAAGATATTTAGGTAACAGGGGTGCAGGGGTGGACTCCTTTGGAAATCACACAAATTTTACCCAGGTAGAGAAGATATTAGTACAGTGAGAACAGTCTGGATGGTACAGCATGGATATGGAACCAACCCAGATGCCCCTTAGTAGGACTAGTGGATTAAAAAACTGTGAGATATATATATATAGGCATTCTACTCTGCTATCAGAGTGAATGATATCATGTAATTTGCAGCCAAATGGATGGAAATAGAAAAAATTATGCTGAGTGAAATATCCCAAACTCAGCAACTCAAGGGCCAAATGTTTTCTACTATATGTGTAAGCTAGAATACAACCAGAAACAGACTGAAGGTTGGCTAAGCTAATAATAACCTCAACATGGGTGAATTATTACATGAGCAGGGGTACCCTTGTCTATGATGCTGGGGAATGAAGGGAGAGGGGAAGGAAGAGAGGGAGGGAATAGGAGGCACATCAAGGCAGCTGGAGGGTGGGAGTAGGGGAGTCATCAACCCAGTTGGGGACCTTCGACTTCCATGTGAAGCCAAACTAACATGGGGATAAAGTAGAGGAAAACATGGGACTGGGGGGAACTTGAAGGGAGGAGACCATGGACTGGCATCAGCCTCAGCTTGCTCTGTCATTATGCATTGTGGGGCAATGATTCCCTCCTAAAAGTAAGACTATATTGAATGAATTTAAAAAAAACTAACAGTTTATTTTACATTCCCTCAAGTAGTGGCTAGCAAAACCATGGTTGACAAAAGCAAGTGGTTATCTAACATGATGACATTCAGTACAACCAAAATGGCATTGTATAAAAATAACTCAGTAGATGAAAGTTCTAGAAAGCACCCAGCATATTCACCACATTTATTGGCATTAAAAATGCTCAGTAATCACTTTTCTAAATTATGTTATCCAAGTGTTCAAGAAAGATCACCATGATAGCATCATCCCCTGAAGTACATTTTATTATTGCTTTTGTATTTTTACACTCTCATTCTTTTATGGTTTGCTAAGTTTTACAAGCCTGAAATTTATTTCCTTTTGCACATAGATTTTGACAAGGATTTTAAAATTTAGAAAAATGTACATGTGAACACTTGCTCATCCTACAGACAGGAATTAAGATTACATTTTTTCTAGTCTAGAATTTCATCTATATACTGATAGGACAATATAAAAAGTTTCTCTCACCTATTATTTTCTCCTTTGGTTTAAGGGAACAAAGTGGAACATTGTGTATATAAAATGATCACATAATATTTTTGTGTACAAGTAAGAACTTGCATTGTTTCAAAACATCATTGGGCAAGAAGACAGGAAAAAGACCCTCTGTTAGAGAAAGTTGAGAGTTCTACTTGGATTTTAAAGTATATCCCTTGGAATCTTAAAAATCAATTTTTTGCTTATGAAGTAGCTTTTTCAATCTTTTAAATTCTAAGAGATTTGCATAGTATTTTACTTCGACTGAATTCATTAGAGCTATCCTGTGAAATCAGAAAGAATCAAGTCTGGGGCTGAAGAGGTGGCTCAGTGGTAGAGAGCTTGCCTGGCATGTATGAGGTCTCAGGTTCAATCCTCAGCATCATATACACAAATAAATGAAGGAAAAACAAAAACCAGATTTATAAAAATTATTTCTTTCTTTCTCTCTCTCTCTCTTTAAAAAATAAAGAAATCAAGTTTGATGAATAAACTAAACTTAGGACAAAAATCATTATAATTCAAGTATAACAATCCAATCATTTAAAATCAATATTCCAACCCCGGCACCATGGACACAGACAGGTCTCGGAGCAATGAAGCCACATGAAAAGCTAAAAAAAATTGATTCTCTCTCTTTCTCTCTCACTGTCCCTCTCTCTTCACAAAAAAGAAGAAAAGAAGAGAAAAAAAGAACTAATTCAACTTAAATTTTATATTACCTTTCATTAACACAGCTTTCATTACTGTATTTCATATAACATTTCATATAACCAGAATTTGCTTTTCACTTATCACATAGATCATTTCATTAAAAGCCATTAAGATTGGCACTTTCTGATGTCAACTACAATTGAAGTCTGAATCTAAGATTCAACCTCACATTCTCTCCAGGGCATTTGTTTACTCTGAGCCTATGGACCCAAACCTTCCAGAGTCCTGGAGAAAATCAGTTTCCTCTAAATAACAGCTCTTTATTTATTGGAAGACGGAACTATAACTGCTTCAGAATCTCTTCATTTTTAACCACACATTGTTAGTTCTTTCCTAAACAACAAAAGTATCGTTTCTTGGTCTTTCCCTTGGTTCTTCACTATTCCAGTCACTTTTGCTCTGTGCTCTGTCAATGATTGTGTTTGTCTGCTTGTGTTTATAACACTTGGACCCAAAATAAAAGCAACACTACAGATCTTGACTGATAGTACAGAAAACGTTGATACCAGCTAATTTTAGCACAGCTTTCATTACTGCATTTCGTATAACAACATTGTCTTTGAAGACACCCTAGTCAAACTTTTAGACTGTCTGTAGCTCTGAATTTAGACTATGTTCATTACCTCAACTAGGTCTAAACTTGTTTCTTCTATATGACATTTGTGTTTTGAAAGAATTGGAAGATTCTTGGAGTACCCATTCAATATATTCTATTACAAAGCATGATGCATTCATGTTTTTGAGTACATGACCAAATCCTCACTGAGAAATTCATAGCTAAATTGAACACACATACATACACAGCAATTCATTAATATGTCACTTCAATAAATATATAAATGGTGTAGACAAAAGAATCTTTCAACCTATACATGTCCTACAGCCAATGATTCTTTCAAACTTTGATGAAATAGATAAAAAATAACATAATTTGGTAATAAACACCTTATTAGTGCACATAATTAAAAAAGCAAGGCTTCTAATATTTTTATGGCTTTTCCCCAAATGCATGTCATTGATTTTTTAATGACTATAATCTTCATTATCCAATTACTTCTTGGGATTTTAAATAACCAAAAGGATCTAGGTTTATCAACTTTCCCAGGTCATCCAAATGATTATTATGAGTTGAAAAGAGCAAAATTGTCATCCAGTTTGAAATAAAAATTGTGGTTCTAACTTCAGGATTAGAATGTTGGATTTTTTTTCTTTTTTTTCCTTCAGTTGTAATGATTAGTTTGCTTGAAATCATGATTTTAAAACTAAAAAAATTTATTATTTTGTCCAAAAAGTTCTAGTTGAAAGTCATTAAATCTAAATTATATGATAGTAGACTCATACACAAATAGGAAAAAAAATCTCAAAGTTTGGCAGCATGAAGTCTTAATTTTTAAAACTCATGTTCATTGTTTTTAGCTATATGATCCATGGAGGATTTTACTCCCTGCCAAAATGCTGTTGGTATAATTTAGGGTAAATATTATTTTTTGTTTTTGTTTTTGTACTAAGAATTGAACCCAGGGGTGCTTAAACCCTGAGCCACATCCCCAACCCTTTTTATATTTTATTTTGTGACAGGATTTTGCTAAGTTGCTAGAGCTGGCATTGTACAATTAGGAGGGAGTCATCATGAAACAATCAAGAACAAAAGTATAATGACAGAACAAGCCAAGGCTGGTGCCATTCCCTGGTTCCCTTCCTTGGGTTCCCCATGGTTCCATGTTTCCCCCTACTTAAATGACAAATTAATTGGACTTCTGATGAAAGTTGGAGGTTTCTCTCTGATTAGATTCCCCCATACTACCTCCCTCCAGTCTCCTTGATATCCTTCCTTTTCCCTTCCCCCATCCCTTCCCCGCTCCTTATGTCCCCCAGGAATCTTAGCACAGTTCCCCATGATCATGTAAGAATTCATATATGATGAGGTAATTGTTAGGTTAGCCACCTAATATACTGATTCTGCTTATATTCTAGCATCCACAAATGAGAGAACATTTGGCCCATGAGTCTCTGAGTTTGGGATACTTCACTTAGCAACATTTTTTCCATCTCCATCCATTTGGCTGCAAATGCCATAATATCGTTTTCTCTAATAGCTGAGTAGTACTCCATTGTATATATGCACCAAAGTTTTTGAATCCACTCATCCAGTGAGGGGCATCTGGGTTGGTTTTATAATTTAGCTATAGTAAATTGAGCTGCTATAAACATTGAAGAAGCTGTATCTCTATAATATGCTGATACTAGCTCTTTTGGGAAGATACCCAGGAATGGGAGAGCTGGGTCAAAAGACGGTTCCAGCCCTAATTTTTTGAGGAGTCTCCACACTGCTTTCCAGAGTGGCTGTACCAGTTTGCAGTCCCACCAGCAATGTAACAGTGTTCCTCTTTTCCCACAGCCCCTTTAGCAGTTGCCATTGTTTGTATTCTTCATTTTTGCCACTCTGACTGGAGTGAGGTGAAATCAGGAATAAATGCATGAGATGCAGTTAAACTAAAAATCTTTTGCACAGCTAAAGATTTAGTCAAGAGTCTCAAGAGGGAACCTACAGAATGGGAGAAAATTTTTGCCTGCTGCACCTTGGACAGAGGGCTAATATCCAGAATATACAAAGAACTCAAAAAATTAAATACCAAAACCATAAATAACCCAATTAATAAATGGGCTATGGAACTAAAAAGAAGTTTCTTAATGGAGGAAGTCCAAAAAGCCCATAAACATATGAGAAAATGCTTTACATCACTAGCAATAAGAGAAATGCAAATCAAAACTTCACTGATATTTCACCTCACTCCTGTCAGAGTGGCAAAAATGATTAAAAACTTTTTATTTCATTTTTGCTTTAAATTTTTATTTTTTAAATTATGTCTGGGTGATATTATTGTTTCATTATTTTAACCTCTGTAAGTTGCTTGAGATTTTTTTTGTAGCAGAAGTGATTCAAATTCAACATGCCCAGAATAAATTCTTTATCTTCCTTCCTTTTTTGTCCTGCAGGATCCTAACAAGGTATATCTTGACTCTCAATCTACTATAACACCTCTTTTTTGGCATTCCACAGCCATATTTATTCTTTTTCTACTTTACTGCAAGAGTAATTGCTCATGCAAATTTAATCTTGCCATTTTATTAAATACTTTAATGAATTCCAATAATTTATAAGTTATAATTCAAATTCCAGAACAAGATCTTCTTCAATAATACTTGTTTAGCTCTCCAGTTTCAGTTCTCACTAATCTTAACTCAGTCTCTTTTCTCACACTGAAGTGTTTATAGTCTCCTCAAACACAGATATTTCCAATTATTTTGCCTTTCACTATCCTTCTCCATTCATTTATACTTTCCATCTTAACATTGTCTCTTAAGACACAATGTTAGGAGTCTCAAGAGCTGTCATCTCCTGCAGAAATAAAATTCTTATCTAATTTCTTTTTTGATTCATAGGAAATGAAATCTCAGTACTTTCAGTTTAATAATTAAATGGTCTTTGCTTGTGTCTACAGTCTCTTATTTTCTATAATCTTACCAGTTGGTTCCTTAAAATATAAGAAGCACTCAATGCAGAACCAAATGAATAGCATCTGAGCTATGCTGGTAGTGACTTGTGTGAAAGGAAGCAAGTCTGTTCTAACCAATAGCACAGCCAGAGCAGAGGCATGGGGGAGGGAGACAGAGAACATGCTAATCACTATAAAGCCAATCAAAGGGAAGATGGTAAAGACAACATGATTCAGTAGCTACCATTGACCTAGCTTTCTTTTCTGTATACTTGAAATTATCAAGAAAGCGTCTTCAAGACAGAAGAGGATCTTTATTAGGATAACAAATGGATTTGCTGAGAGTGGTTGAATTCATACTGTATAATGAATATATAGAAGACAAAAGCATAATTTCATGTACTATATAGTTTGTAGAGTTTAGGTCTGTATATTTTCAATTTCTTATTAACCAGGTATTGATGACAGCCTTATTAATGATTATATCAGAAAAGACAGTCCCTGTTCTGAGTTGTCATATTTTTTTTTTGCACCAAACCATCCTCTGCTCTGTCTTCATTCTTGCACAACAGTCTTTCTTCAGTCTTTTATCCAAGGTCATCTTATCAATTAATCTATTTGTTTATTTTGATTAAAGCATTATTAAGCTGCTTTTTTTTGTCTTTCTTAATTATTCTCTACAAAATGTCTGTCCTGCATTACTAAGTATTGGGACTGACTTCATTCTATTTGGGGGGACTTCAATTTTCCTGTCTCTAATCTTAGGACACTATGTTCTCTAGCCATCTGTTTCTGAGTTCTGCCTACAGAGCAGAGATGGAGTGGGGGGAGTTTTATATCCTACTTTTGTTGGGAAGAGTAAATTCCAGATTGAGTGTGATCATTAATAGCAGTGCCTCCACCATACAAGAAAGTGGAGGTCATGACATTTCAGGTTTGACACCAGTGACACCCACGAAACTAGGACCTTTGTGTATATTCAGTAGATGACTTTATATTCAGTCTCATGAAACTTCAAAGGGAGCATATTATGGCAGTAAAACAGAATTTATGAAGATACTACATTTGGAAATTCAGATGAAGTAAAAAAATCGTAAAGTATCTTAAATGAAAGGTTGTATAAAGACTGAATGAATAAAGGAACAAAGGTAATTCCATGAAAATATAAAAATTCTGATATTTCTCACAAAAGTGGATGAGATAATTTTTTTACTTCTTATATTGAGAATCTTAAGTGGAATGCAGCATTCTCAATATGTACATTCACTTGGTCATATGCATATCAAGTGTTCCACAATTCAAAATAGACTTATTTAGCATTCATTGGAATTTTCCATTAAAAGATGTGACTCTTTTTCATAACCAGCAACAAATCTATCTTTTTCAGCGTGCTTTAATATAAAAAATAAATTGCTCCCGAGCACCAGTGCACAAGAGTGGTATCCATAGTTGTTATTGCTAAAAGACAACCATACCTCCTGAAAGCATAAGAATTGGTCTCTCTTTACCCTTCAAAATTGAAAAATCTTAGTGATATGTGTTATACTTGATAACAAATGTTACTTTTCAAGACAAAGTAGTGGCTTTCAATCAACATTACAAAGGTACATTTAAACTTATTAGAGAGAAAGTTATTTTGACATATTGAATATGTGGTATATATCAAAAAAGAGATCATTTAATCTTATTCAAATTTGAGCTTCCTTAGAAGAATGTTATATTAATAGCTTTAGTATAGAATATTTAATTTCTAGTACTTAACTAGAAGTTATTCTTTGAAACATTTCAGCTATCATGGAATTTATTATTCTTTTCTCTTTTGTTATACCTAGATTCTCCATATGGTACAGGACACCCCTATCTCAAACATGAAGGAAAATGGCAAGTTGCTCTTAAAACTAGTTTACTAAATAATATATAAATGGTGCTAACTTGATATTTTGAAATGTTTATCTGTCTTGTCCACATTGGTTATTTTAATTTTTACTGCTTACTTTTAAACAATAGTAATAGATAATTCCTCACAAATGTCTAAATTACCATGTACATATGACTAGCTTGTATTAATATGTCCTATTTTAGTTTTGAATACATAAAATTTTGTTGTCTCAATATTTCAGTATTGTAGCTATCAAAACATCATGAGAGGTCAAATACCTATCCATAAACTATTACCAACCTGGTACGGTAGCACATGCCTATAATCCCAGCAGCTGAGGAGGCTGAGGGAGGAGGACAGCAGATTCAAAACCAGCCTCAGCAACTTAATAAGGTCCTGTCTGAAAAATAAAAAGGACTCTGGATGAAGCTCAGTGGTTGAGCACCTCTGGATTCAATCCCCAGTGCCAGAAATAAATGAATAAAAATGAAAACTATTTCCATGAATATTTAAAATTTTTATAGTTTCAATATCAGAACATCAGCTCTCATTTCTGATTTGCTTAAAAATTCCACTTAATATACTAAAATCTCAATAAAAATGAATTTTCTGACACTATAGGAGATTCTGTGATATGCTACTCAGATCCTCTCTTTAGGGTGAAGCATTCAATCTCCAGTAGTATAGCATCTGCCTTCTGTCAGTCACAATTAAACCCTCTTTAAGAATAGATCTCTGCACAAGGGAAGTGTCTAATGCAAGACTACTTTCTCTTCCCATGGATGCCCAATATCCAATATTGTTGATATGGAGGTAAAGAGTTCCATCCTCTGGCAATGGAAGTAGTCATGCTGAGCAAATTAGCCAAACCCAGAGAGTCAAGTCAAATGTTTTCACTCATTTTTGGAGGCTGGAGCTAAACCCAGGCCTGTGTGAAAGGTAGTTAATCTCATGTATTAGACCCAACAAAAATATAGTAACAATAATCTAGGTCAAGAATAGATATGTAGTGGGGGGGGGTAGAGCTGGTAGGAGAAGGGAGAGGGAGGGAGAATAAGGAAGAATCTAGGGATAATTCTGGTTTAAGAGAATATGCATATTATATTGTTACTTTAAATGCATTTATGATTGTACAATAACTCATTTCTTTAATAAAAATATTTTTAAAAGATGAGTTCCATCCTTCTTGCCACAATCTTGAATGCTTCTAAAATATCATTCACATTTCAAAACTACATTGGAGTCTCATGAAGCCTCTGTTGAAATCACATCAATTTCAAATTCTCCTGCTCATTCTTACTTCCCCTACTAACAGGTATTATTCTCAAAACACTTCTCAGTGTAACCACTACATGGAAATATCCCCGTGCCTATTCCTGTAGAAAATGACCTACATAAATTTTTATTTGAGTGGTACAAGGAAACAAGCATTAAAATGAGATTTGACCCACTGTAAAGTTAACAACCCTTCACTAGTGTTAGATGAAACAATTGTAGACCAAGTATATGTTCTCCCTATTAGTAAGCTGGGATAGGACATCAGTCAAGGGGAATGTTCTCATGCTAATATTACCTCAGATGTTTGAGAACTTCAGGAATAGCAATTATATAATGACTATAGAATTAAACAGTTTTCATTGGGTGCCATTGATGCAATAGAGACAAAGGTAAAAAAGAAAGGTTTGAGTCTGAATAATTACTAATTTGAGGAAAATAAATAGTTAGAAAGTCAGAAGTGTTTCCTGACAAAATATTAAGAAAATCTCATCTCCTATATCCTTGAAGTAATAAATGCTAAGGATCTCTCCCAGGACTCAAGGGTAGAGAAGTTCTATACTTCATTAATAGATAGTGCTCTTCCAAATCAAAGATACCAAGGTTGGATGATCCAGAGGCCGAAGGTGACTGCCTCAATAAAATTCACTTTCTCTTGCAGAGTATTCAGAGTATTCAGTTCAAGTTTGCTTGAACATGAAGTTAAAATTTATTGATATGAGAGCATTCTCCCTGTTGCAATATCTAAAATACTAACAGGGACCCCAGGGGACAGCACTAAAATTCTATTAGAATGATTCTGGAAAGCATAAAGAAAGAAATTGTCAATACTAATTAAAGTAAATATGACAAAGAGGTAAATAAGTAGTCATAAAGTTGAAAGACATCCCTGGTAAGACATAAAGAAAATCTTATCTCTTTTATCCTTGAGGTAATAAATGCTAAGGATCAGACCTAGGACTCAAAAGGGTAGAGAAGTTCCTATGAAAACTGAACCCAGCCAATCTACTTGGCCAAAGTCAGATTCATGATTGGATCTGCCAAGGTCAGATCCATGATAGAAGAAGACTGAAAATTTCATAGAAATTTTCTACTAGAGTAGATATGTTACATAAAGCCATAAAACCCTTCCAATGGCTATGCTTACAGAGTATGCCTGGATAGTTCTGCTTACCAAAGAGATAAGGAATTTGTGACAAAGGCACCAAAGTTATTAAGAATCTCCATGGTTGCTGTCCTCTGCAGGGCAGGGAAAACAGTAGGAGATGCTGTTACAGAAATGGGTTCCCTAATAGCAATGGGAATGACATAGCTCCAAAGTAATAGAGGCCATATGGTGTTACTTAACCAATTATCCTAAGAAAAGCAAGGTTGGACTGGCAACAACGGTGGTCTGCCTTACAAAGAGACTTGTAAATGAGTAAGAGATCACACTGTCCCTGGGAACAGGATAAGGTATTGCCCAACCAAATCAAAGATACCAAGGTTGGATGATCCAGAGGCCAAGGTGACTGCCTCAATAAAATTCACTTTCTCTTGCAGAGTATTCAGATAAAAGCCAGTTTTCAGATCCAGAATCCTTTGAAAACAGGCCAGGTCCCCAGGAAGGACCTACCTTACTGGAATAAGGGTGTGTAGTAAAATTTCCTCCACTACTTTCCAAACAAAATCTATGGTTATTTACTCAATTATATTTTTGTTGAGAAAAGAATAAAAGGCAGATTTTTTATGACTCTTGGATATAAGATTTGAGTTAACATTGAAGTATCAACATTTCCATCTATGCCCTAAAACCATCTCTATTAGAATAAGAGAATATGGGAGTCAGGCAGCATTCTGTGTCCTGGCCTAACTTCAGTGGGTTCACTGAGTCCACAGATATACCTGTGGTCATTTCTCTGGTCCTTTAATTATAATTTGAATGGATATGGTGGTGGTGTCAAAATTTCTACATTGGTTCCGTGATATGTAAGATATGTGTGATTATATTAGTGAAATCACACAGAAATTTCTGAAACTAACTCACTACAAGCCAAGACAGTATATTTTAAAAACTATATTGTATTTCATAACGAAATTTCTAAATATTTAAAAGATTAAGGGCTGAGGATATCTATCGTAACCCCATTCAGCTTTCCAAGCTGGCTGCTTTAGTCAGCCTTTTTGCCACTGTGAACAAAAGACCTGACAAGAGCAATTTTAGAGGAAGAAAGGTTTATTTGGCACTCATGGTTTTTGAAGTCTCAGATCATAGTCAGCCAACTCTATTGTTCTGCGCCCAAAGTGAGGCAAAAGGGTGTGGAGGAAGAAATCAAGAAGAAGAGAGGTAGCTCAGTTTACCGCACACAAAATATAAATCACAAAAGTCAAACCACCAGTGACATACTTCTTCCTGCTAAATCCTACCTGCATACAGTTACCATCCAGTTAATCTATATCAGCAGATCTATATGCTTATTAGATTAAAGCTTTCACAATGCAAGCATTTCACCTTTGAAAATTCTTGCATCATCTGTCACATAAGCTTTTTGAAGACGCCTCATATCTAAACTATCACATTGGCATATATGCTAGAAAAAAATGCAATGTGGAGAATTTTCTAACAGGAAAATCACAACATTGATCAAGGCCATGTCATCTGCAGCCATGATTTAATATTTTTTAAATTGAAAAGTAGCTTATATTGTCCTTCTGGGCCCTTATAAAGAATACCAGAATGACAACATAGACTTGGTGGATAGAAGATGGCTTATATATCAAATTTCCTTGCTGCCAGCACAACGCAACATGAATTGTGTTCTGCCATAATACAGGGTGCATCCAACAACAATCCGTGTATAATGAGTGGAATATGAGATCCTGCTTGAGCCTCTCTGATGCCTCCCTCTCAACTTATAATTATGGTTGTATGTCAAGAGAGGATCCCTGAAACTAGTCAATGGTAGGGAGAGGGATGCCAAGATTGTGTCATAGATGTGTCTTGAATGCATCAGCTCAGTATGTGAGATTGAAAGAAAAATTAACTGCCACTAAAGGTCATCTTCACCCAGGAGTGGTGAGGAAAGTCAGTCATATGGGAAATCCTTTTAGTGGTCAGACCTTTAGACATTTTAAACCATCCATATTATATGGGAGTGGGGGAACATCCTGAAATAAGAATATTTACAGTCTCATAGACAGTGATCAATGTCTTGACTTGCCTTGGGAAAAAAAGATAGGAAGACTAGGAAGTCTCAAGTAAAGGCCTTTAGATATATTGGTGATAATTTCTGGGGAATTTTGTATTGTATGTGAACACACACCCAAGAGCATCTACCACAGAAGTGCTGTAAGAGACAAAATGACTGCTGTTTAACAAAAGCCATCCTCTGTCACTGGTTATCTCAGTGCTCCAGGTTCACGAACAGGTTAGTTTTGATGAAGAGATGGAGGATACATATGTACCAGTTAGCATGGACTCCTACTCACTCAGGCTGATTTAGCTACTACAAGAAGTGAATGTCCAAATTTTCAGCAACAGAGAACAAAGCTCCAAAAATACAATAAGGTGTAGCAAATAATTAACAGTTGTTTATCCAAAGAAGTAAGCCCTGATGCCTGTGGTATTAATAAATACTTCTAAGATGATCAATTTCAAATTACCAACTTAACATTACTAAACACAGAGGTGTGAAGAGAGATGCACAATCAGCTCTTGAGAGACAAGCCAAACCAACTCTAGCATGCCTGTGTCAATATGGCACCATTACTTCAGGAATCCAACCAGGAACTTGGTGGCAACTTTATTATTACATTGGATCCTTTCCATTCTGGAATGGACAGTGAGTCATCCTGACTGGAATCAACATATATTCCAGAAATAGCTGCATTCCTACTCACAGAGCTCTAGTAAGTGCTACTACCTGTAGGCTTAGGGAATGTTTGATCCCTGATATGAGATCTCATATAACATTATCCTGGAATTGCACTGACTGAAGAAAGCTTTCCCAGCAATAAAGTGTGGCTATGGAAATATGACCATTGGACACAGTGGTTCTGTAATACTCCATACCATACAGAAGCTTCTGGACACCAGATTAGTTAAGTAGCTTTTTGGAGGAGCAGATACATTTTAGAAATGGTCATTTTGAGAGTAAAATACACCATATTCCAAGATTCAGAAAATATCCCAGGTTAAAAACACTTATGTTTTCTTAATATATTGAATACCTGGAACTAAAATTATAGACATAGAAGAGATTATGCTTTCAAAAATTCCAATTTCCTAATTGGGAAATTAATGTTTATGGTTTCTGAAATTCTAAGTTCTGCAGTTTTAAGTCTTTTTCTGATATAACATACCTATGTACGGTGATCAGCAAGAGCTCCACTAGATTGCAGGCTCACGTTCCCCAGCTACAGAAATGATTGTGTACTGAGATTTCATGGCTGAAATTACCTCTAAGACTTCTTCCCTGCCCTATTCAAGTAAGAGCCTGCATAAAATGTCCTGACTCCTCTACCTCAATTTACAACACCTCTGAAAAGTCCATTCCAAAACCGGAGTTCAATTGCGTCAGATGTGGCTTCTACTAGAATGATACCACAGATCCACTTCTTCTTCTAAACTTGTTACCTCATCAGTGCTACTCCCAAGAACACATCTTATCAAACCACTTATTTGAGAATGTCCATTTAAGCACCAAATTCCAGAGAAACAAACTATGATAGCTGCCATCACAGCCTCATCTTCAGAAACTTGTCCCAAATCCCCTACCTTGTGTTTCTTTGCCAACTTCATACCAAAGTTCTATGATTATTTTTTTCATCCTCACTCACTTTTACTTTTTTTTTTTTTTTTTTAGAATCTGGAAGCAATGCTCATGCAATATGGCATTCAATTTGCAGAGCACATTTATATGTCCAAAAAATGACCATTTTATCAGGAACAAATATCCAGCTCTGAATTAAATTACCCCATTTCCCTGCCACCTTACCATAGATAGACCACAGTCTGACTTCTCTATAGACCAAGGTGTTAGAAAAGAGAAGGCTGCAGAAGCAAAACAGCCATAAAGGTACTGTTCAATTTAAAACAAAACCATACACCTTTTAGCTAAGCTTCACATGTCATCTCTTGGTCTATAATTGCATCACTATAAATAGCAGTTTCCCTTTTTCTCTAAAATTGCTCCAAAGATTAATGCACAGGGTCTTCTTGTAATTTTAAAAAATGTATAGATAGCAAGGACTTCTTCTCTTCCCAACTGTGAAAAGGGCTTTTGTAACTATTTTTCTTCTTATTACTCAGACATCTATATGTGTCCAGCACATCATTAAATCTTTATGTACTTTTAGAACTTTTTGAAAAATCTACTCACTTTTCTAATCCATTCAGGTTATAAGCACTGCTAAAATAAATAGTGTGTTAAAATAAAAGTTCTAACTAGGCCATTATATAGGTGAGATAAACAGTACTGCCAGGTGAAACTTTTCTTGTTAAATTGCCCTTCATTCCTCAAACCTCTTACTTTCTTAAAGTTGTGTAGTGACATGGAAATTCAAAAATCTCAGGTGCTAGTTTAGTTTTATCTTCCACATTTTTCCCTGTTTCCAAAAGAATCACTTCCAATGTGAAGAAGGAATGTTCTGATTGACTTCTAAATAGAGTATTTTAAAATAATTTAGAAAACCTGAAATGGAAAATAAAGCAAGTTATCTCCGTATCTACTGAAATGTGGATAAAAGACTATTCACGGATCTAAGGTTTTTCTTGATACAACATGTAATGAATGAGCAAGATGTATTAACAAGGTATCAATTTCACTTCATATAGTACTTCATAATATCAATATCTTGTATTCATATCATCATAACACCTTTTTTACAACTTATCTTTAAAGCACTTTGACTCTAATGATATGCAAATCCTGTATTCAGGTAAATTACAGGATTCATCTCCCATTTTTCTTCCAATACACCAGGCATCGGTCCCACCACAGTGTAATTGTTACTTTTTTTAAATGAAAATAACTTTGGCGTATAGTAGATAAATCATATTTTAATTAGCTTTAAGTTAAAATCAGCAACTCAAATATACAGGGTGCAAGAGTGGAAACATTTCTATACTTTTAAAAGTACTATATAATTTCCAATTCATAACATCCAATTAAATATACAATTTAATGTGTATTTAAGGAAATTAAATTAAGTAGGTGTGTACCACATGTTTGTTCATCAGTCTCTTTGCTCTTTTCTTCCTATTTGCCTAGAGATATATTTCCTTTTGGATAACAAATACACACAGCACAATTCTTGTAGAAGTCTTTCAACAAGAAATCCATGATTGACCTAAGTCATAACAATAAATCTATCAGCAGAATGCCAAATCTGTTTCCCAAATAAAATCAAATCAGCATGTCCACAATGTTATGTGACTGCCTTAAAAATGAAAGCAATTAAGGGGATTGCAGAACGATATGTAAAAATAGATCTAATTATATTTTGGTACAATTCTTTAGGAACTGTAAGGTCCCCTTCACCAAGAAATAGTGAGTTTGGAGAAAATTTGAATTCTTTTGTCCTTGAGAATATAAATTCAAATCAAGTAATCACACTAATATGAGACAAATAACATATTTCCAATATTTTTAAAAAGTAAAATAGTCTTTCAAGATACGTAATTCAAAATTTATAGCCCTTGACATTAAAACTAGCCATCTCATAAAGCTCAGAGTATCTGCTCACTCAGAAAACACTGTCCAACAGTCCCTGGAATCTATGGCAGATTGAGTAGCACTAGTAAAGCGAAAAATGAATAGGCCTGAAGCATTTAAAAGTGAGCAACACAAATTACACCAAACTGAGCACTATAATAGCTTTCTTACAGTGCATGACCTTAGGAAGCATCTTTCTCTTGAGCATCAGTGTGGCTGTGGTCCACAAGGAATTTGAAGATTTGGTATGGTTTTATAACTTTAGGGAATTCAGTGAGGTTTTATTCTGTTCAAAAAGTAAGCAAGTCACTTTTTGTTGCTAAGTTTCAATTCTGTATAAATTAATGATAACCTCATCTTGATTTTGCATCTCATCAGACAATAGGAGTAAAAGAAAAAATAGGAAATATCTGTAAAATAATTACAAAATATTGTCATTCCCCTGAAGTAAATTTGAGTCTTATGTAGAGGACTGAGGATATTAGTAGATGTTCTGAATCTACTGCAAGCTTGTCAAGCTTGAGCCTTTGTTATTTTTGTTTCTGCCTTTTCTTCTCTCATATCTGATGAGAATTCCAACTGACTCAGCCCTCAGCCTTATATGGCTTAACTCCTTCTTAGATATCTTACCAGAAAAGAAGTCTCCTAAGAAGTACTTGCAACTGTAAGAAAAACTGGTTGATTCATTTATTTATCCACTGATACTTACTTAATATTTGCCATGCTTCAAGTCCCCTTTCAGGCATTAAATATACAAAGATGAATATAATATAGTTCCATCATTCTAAAATCCTATAACTCCTAGATTGGAGATTTCTAAAGGAATTACCTCTACAGAACTCATGAGGAATAGTAATCATCACCAACATCTCACCCAGGGTCATTCACTCTGAGAAGCATCAGCCTTCTTAACAGACCAAGGACAATACTTTATAAGACAGCTAGTGTCTCTTTCTATAAGTAGAGTCATATACCACATAATGACATTTGCATCACCAGTGGACTGCCTGTAAAATAGTGGTCCCATAAAATACTATCTAGTGACATCTTAGCAATTTGGTTTCAGTTTGAGTATGTCCCGCAAAGATTCGTGTGCTAAGAATTAAAGTGAAACAGTGTTGGAGAGTGGCATGAAAACTTTAACAGATATTGGACCTAGTACAGAGTAATTAGGCCATTAAAGGCACTGTCCTTTGAAGCTTTTATGGAATCCTGGTTAGTTCTCATGAGGTAGTTGTTATAAATGTGCAAGCCCAGGTCCTACCCTGTCTCTCTTTGACTTCCTGTCTCACCATGTGATTTCTTCTTCTCACACCACTCCCACCATGATGCGATTTGCTATGACATGATACATCCAAGGAGTCACTCACCAGATGCCAGATCTATGTGATTACCCAATCTTGTACTGTATTCCTCTAAGACTGTAAGCCAATTAAACCTATTTTCTTTATATGTTACCCATCCTCAAATATTTTATCACACCACTAGAAAATGGACCAGCACACTATCATTGCATAAGAACACTTGGAAGTTTAAACAATGACAAAACCACCTAATGACACATTTCTCAGAAAATATCCCCATTATTCAGCAACATATAACAATAATTCCAAAATAATAGCCCCATTCATTGACCTATTTCCAGTTAAGTTCTGTTAGTCTCTGCACAGAATTCTCTGTAGTCCAACTCCACAATGAAAAGTTTATACTCTGAAGTTACACTGTCTACATTCAAAGATTGGTACTTTTATTTATTAGCTGTTTACACTCAGACAAGTATACAATATCTCTGGAATGAAATCCAAAAGCATTAGTGTGAACTACAACTTCATCTGAGCACTGGTACTGCCAGATTGGGTTCAACTTAGGCCAATGAACATATTTCCAACATTTACTCATCAACTGGCATTTATTTTGTGAAATCCTCCAGACCACGATGCTGCATTCACTTCCATGTTTGCTATTCCTTCTTTCAGGAAAACTCCCCAACCCACACCTTGCCTCCATCTCTTTGCCCTACAAACGTCTTTTATCCACTCTCCACTCTAGATACCTTTCTCAAAGAAAGTAGACTAAGTTAAATACTCTCTGAGAAGCTCTACTTCTGCTTGACACTTAGCTCTAATATATTTCAATTGATAATTATAACATTCATTGTTCAGTGTATTTTTTCCCAACCATAAAGTAGATTTGAAGAGGGCAAGTGCTTTATATCTATTATTCGCAGATGAAACAAACCCCCAAGAGCCTCAATATTTTTGATGCACAAATAATTCATGAATTAATTTAACTGTAAAGATCCACCATTATGGTAAATGGCATAAGCCAGATATGTCAAGAAATACTGCATATTTCACTTAAAGTTGAAATTTATTTAAAAAATAAGCTTAGTACATAGAAAATGAATACAGTAATGTAAATTATATGGGAACAGGGAAGATATCTGGAGATAATAGATTAAAGGCTACAAACTTATAGTTATGGAAGATGAACAAGTCTAGAGATCTAATATACAATAGGAGGACTATGGTTAATATGATATTGCATACTAGAAATTTGTTGAGAGAAGATTTTAGGTAAGAAAGAAAAAGTAAAGGTAACTATGGGATATGGATACATTATACTTCTTAACTACAGTAATTATTTCACTATATATGTGTGTGTATGTGTGTGTGTGTGTGTGTGTGTGAAAATATCATGGTGCATATCTTAAGTATATGTAATAGATAATAAATAAAAGGGAAAGAAAAGGCTCACCAGAATGCATTTACTGGCTCAAAGAGCATCAATTTTCTAAAATCTGAAATCGTAACTCTTGATTCTGCATTTAGCTTAAGAATAAGGCAGAACCACTCCCAGTCCCTAATGTTCCACTGTTCTTTTATTAACAGCAAATTCAGGCCTTTAGGTCTCAGTCCTGGAAGATTTCCCAGATCTTCAACAATAAAATGATTAGTACTTTATTCACCTGCAAAAGAAATTTACATATCTTGTACAAAAAAAGAAGATTTAAAAAGTTACCTACATCTGTGGGAGTTACTCAATCATTTTGCCTGAAATGAAAGAGGCCAATAATACTTAGTTTCAAGGTCTTCATCAAGAATGGAATGTAAGAAATTTATACGTGTGTTAGATTTTTCTAGGAAAATATCTTTGTAACTATGAAACTAAGGATAAATTTGAGGGCATATCCATATCTGAGGGCATATCCAAACACTGCAATAAGACATTCCTTGGCTCCTTGCTTTACATTTCCCTGTGACAATGCATCTTGCAGGGTGATTCTCAGTGCAAATACTACCCTATATTCCCCTAATTATAAGTGATTACTAAAAGCAAATGTATGGCTGGTATATACATTTCAAAAATCACTAATAAGTCAGGCTTAACATATTCTTTCCTCTCTTCAATTTACAAAAAATACTTCACCTGTTTTCCCCATATATATTTGGCCATTTCTTTTCAAATTCCCTCAGAGGTAATCCCATTTCAACCAACTTAAATGTTTATGTTTCTAGGATTCTAACTTGGAAATCCTGGTGCATTTCATTATTATCTAACAAATTCTGCTTCCTTCGCTGGAAAAGGATCCTATGCACCCACCACTCATAAAACCATTTTGGCCTTATGACTTGCTTTGACAATGGAAAGATGAACTGAATTTTCATGTGTCACTTCCAGACAAAAGCTATAAAGATCAATTCATGCTTTATTGTGTTTTCTTTTCCATCTCCATAACGATAAGCAATATTCCATATAAAATTTGTTTAGGAAAGCTGGGCCCCAAAGAGCTGAGTTAAAACCTACAGAACCTACCCACAATAGATAAAACTGAGATGTAAATCTTTGTTACTACACATCACCGAGGTTTGAGGGATTGTTTATTACTATAGTATAATCACATCTAACCTGACTAATCAAAAGAGTCACAGTATAATGGATGTTTTGTGTTCTCACCACAAAATGATAACTAGGTGAGATAATGCACTGTTTAGTTGACTATATTAACAATTCCACAATGTATATATGCTTAAAACATCATATTGTACATGGTAAATAAATAAATATTTATTTAAAAATTTAAGATGAATTTGGAAAAAGTGGTTATCCAAATGTTATAGTGGAAATGATATGTTCAAAAGGAGTGAAAACTTTAATACTAGATTTAGCTGTTAGATAGGATGTGGAAGGCAGTCTATAGTAAATTAAGGAGTAAATGGAAGGTGGACTTTGAAGACATTAAATACAACTAGATCTTCTAATTAAAGTGGAACATTCAAGATGGAAATAACAGTGATGGGAAGAGCAAGATATTAGGAAGAAGAAATCCTCTGGATGGGAAGTCAGAGAAGAGTTGGACATAGACTGTTTAGAAATGCTACAGGAGAAGTATAATCAAAGGTAGTTCCTTTTAAGAAGGTAGGGGTCTGAGATAGTAGAATAACAGAAGGAAACAGAGTAGCTGAGAATCTATTGACCTTTTGTAAATCATATACATTGATTTCTTATGCAAACAAGACCAAAAACTATCATTCTGAGGGAAAAAGCACAGAATTGCATTAATCATTTTTCAACCTATTTTTTAACACTTCATTTTTAGTATGTTTCCACCAACTATTTTTGACAAAAACAGTTGACTATGTAAAATGAATTTTCTGCCTTGAAAAATAGTAAATGATGTAAAAAATAACATTTGAATAATGTAGAAAACTGTACAATTTATAAGCCATGCAAGTATATGTAAAGGGACAAAAAGGCACAGTAAATCTTTGAAAGAAAGAAGTATAGAAGGAAGAAGAAGGAAAAAAAGAAGCAAGACAGGAAGTGGAGGTGGAGAGAGGGCAATAGGTAAAGGAAGTCTTTCATTTATTTATTTAGGAAGTAGAGAAATCACCCAATTCCTTTAAAATTAATTTTCCTTTGCTAAACTGACTTAATAATATTTGGAACCCACTCCCAATTTGTATGAATGTTTTAAAAATTAATTATATTTTTAATAAAGCAAATAGTTATCTTAGTAAAAGTTATTTTCTGTGTGTAAACTATGAATCTATATATAGACAAATAAAATTAAAAAGGTAGCTATAATATATTGCTTTTATAAAATATTATTTTTAAAAGTTCAGCATTATTTATAATTAATTTACCTTTTCTAAAACCAAGTTTTTAAAGGTTCTGTTGGTTTCTTTTCCCCTGAGAAAAAACTAAAACTCTATACTGTTGGCAGACTGTCTCTCACCTTAAATGCTCAGAATGAAGCAAGATTTTGGTACAAATTCTTAGGTTTGGTGTTATGTAACATCTTAGAAATATTTTATTTTCTTGAATTTTTTCTACATAATTGTGACTTTATTTTCTTACAGGCATTTTAAAAATGGATGTGGATAGCCCCCTAGCCCACTGCTTCACTAAACCCTTCTGCATAGACTGTTGCTCAGAGTTATGTGTGTACTCACCACACCCAAAAGCCACATATATATGAATGTTCAAAGGATTTTCATGAGGAGACCAAATATTCTAAAACCATTCTCTCTTCCTTTCTGGTTCACTGATTAACATTAGAAAAGCATAATGTGTCCCTGACATCATATGAGCAAACTAACTTTTTTGTGTCCTCTAATTAATATTAGACACATCAAACACTGTAAACAGATCCTGCCTCTGATGTTTTGACTTCAAGTTTCTATGTCTCTTTACAAGTTTTTTGGATTTTTGTGGGGGTTTTTTGGGAGCGGAGGGATTGTTGTTATTTTGCTGTTATCACTTTGATTTGCCCTTGTTGTTTAAGAAACTAGAAACAGGCCAAATGGCTGTGGACTTACAGGGAACATTTGGCAGCTAAGGGAAGCATTCATGCACAGCTCTCTGGTGGGTAGTGTGAAACACATGAGTGGCCTCCATCCAGACTTATGAGTAAATGTCCACATTAAGAAAATACCCCATTACAATTGAAGCTGGTAAGTCTAAGAGGAATTTAACCCAAATGAGAATATTGCAGTTCATTGTCTTCTACCACTTTTGTTGTCTTTTTTAATCTTCAGTCATGCTACCACAACTAAATCTTCCATTATAATCTAGCTCCTGTAATAATTAACATGGTTAGAACCCAGCTAGCTACCTTAAGATGGATGTTTTAATGATGTACCAACCAAGCAGAACATGGCAAAAATGAGAAAATCACCTTTGGATAATGAATAAAGAAAAATAAATATAGAATGCAGAATGGTAGGGAAAAGAGTTGTCCTCTGGTACAAGAAAAAAAAAAAGTATCAGTCATAAAATCAGCCCAGATTCCCAATTTACTTGACAATGTTGTGGAACAACTCAGTTCTGCATTTGAACATATACTCTATTAAGGCGCAAACATGGCATGCAGACACTTTGAAAGGCAAATAATATTGTAGCCCAAGCTGTGTTTCCCAGCCGTATGTAATGGAGCTAAAGAAATGTTCAGGGCTGCACGGAGTAAGACAGAAAAGCACTGTGCATAACAGCCATTTATGAACTGGGACATGCCAATTTAGTCAACTGCCTTAGAACCCATCACAAATACACAAAGCAAAAGCAATTACTTTGTAAGAATGACTTCAGAGAAGGTGTTGATATACCATGTTCCCAACACCTCAACTACTCTTACTCACCTGGGGACTGATATTAGAATTTCCATTTCTATTCATTTAAGTTTCTGCTCCATATTAATAGTGATAAATAGGAATTATACTCACAATTTCACTGATTAACTATATTTGTGAAAGGGGAAGAATATTCAAGAACAACCTGGAAGGGTTAGGCATAAAAGAAAGTGACTAGTGAGATGGAAAGAACACACATTCCTACCTGTCATCTTTTACTCCCCTCTCTTTCCCCAGAGTCAAGCATAAAAGTGCCCTGGGATGTTTTTGGGGTTTTTCACTTTTCTCTACTACATTCAGGTCTTTTTTTAAAGTGGTAGATGACAGATGGGGCTGGGGAGAGAGAGAGAGAGTAAAAACTAGGTGTGATCATGGATAGAAAGCTGAACCAGTTGAGGTTTTCTTCTGGCATCAGGGATCTCCTTCCGAAGTTCTCTGGTTTTATTTATCCTGCTTATTTCCCCTTTCTCTTCATTCCAAACTTCTGAGTCAAAAGGGACCTAACTGGTGTTCTAACTTCTATAATTTCATCATCCAGGGAAAAAATAAACTTAAGTATTTGGAGAAAATACGGCTGACATTTTTGTAGATATTATAATCTAGGTATTTTACATATGCCACTTTGTGTAATCACCATAATAAATTTCAAAATTGTCACCATAGCCATTTAACAAATAAGAAAATGGAGGTTTCATAATTTATTCATCATTACCCAACTTATTAATTATAGCTCTAGAGTCAGGTCTTGTTTTTTTGTTTTAGATTCTTTTTTTACTCTAAAACCTGTATCATTTCAATGAATCTCTCCTCTTCTCCCTTCTTATCTAGACTTACTCCCAGTTGGCCAGCAATTGTACTGAATTAAATAGTTCCACCAGAACCTGAATAATGTGTGAGACTTAATATGTTCTCCCTCCTTAGAATGCACACATTTACACAGGGGAAAGTATTGTTAACTAATGAGGGATTTTTCTAAGGTAAGCTTTCTGGGCTAAGCATTTCTTTTCTAGTGGAGTGACTTTGAGGCTGAATGCCTCACTGGCTCCCAAATAGTCAAATATATTTAGTCCAGACCAACAAATAAGCATGGTGCAACATAGGTTTTCTGAGTGATTGCTGCTCACAGACCTTGACGTAGTTGCTGAAACATTTGGGAGAACCTTGTTTGCTGGAGGAATTTGGTCCGGTTATTAATAATGCATTTGTCATGTTTCTTATTCTCTTTGTGTATTCTTCAAATGTTGTGGCTTCCAAGACTTAAAATGAGATAACCTCGATTTCGTGTTATTCTTTCTCTTTAGGATCTCTACAGTGCAGATAAGCAACATGAATTTCTAGCAATAACATACTTTTCCGATTGAACTGTTTCAGTTATGACAGGAAATAATATGTTAAGCTAACACTGTAGCTACTTACTCATCGCCAAAGAGCATTATTACTAGCACTTCACTGAGCAGAATTTTTAGAGTAAACAGCTTCACTTACATCACGCAACGTAAGAGTACCAGCACAAGCTCTTGAGCCAAACTTCTGAAGTTTGAATCTCATTCTGTTTGCAAGCAGTTTGGTGGACTAGATTAACTCACTTAACTTCCCTTGCTTAGGTTTATCATGTATTAAAAGGGAATAATACAGTAACCACCTTGTCACCTATTTGATTAAATAAGCATATTGTTTTTAAAACAGTGCCTGAAATACTGTGTTAACTGTATTGACATCCCTCTGTAATTCACTGAGTACTTCTGGAAAATGATGTTCATGTGGTGCATAATCTCTGGCAAGAGAGGATTTGTTTCCCTTTTTCAAGGTATAAGAAATCATGATCCAGGTGAAGCTACTAGAAAAGCCTTGTATTTGATACTGCATCCCATCCATGCATGACAAAGAAAGTAATGCTCAAAGGAGGGAGTTTGCCATCTGCACAAAATGGGAAACTAAGAAGAACTGAGGTATGGACTACTGATGGTTGCATGATACATAATGTGACTTCTCAAAACCAAAGAGGATAAAATCCTGTGGCTCTGAAAGAAGAAACAGCATTTTTAATTTTTTATTAGTTCAATATGTTCTTATATGTTGAAGGGATTCATTGCTACACATTCATATTTATATATGTAATGATAATGTAACTTGAGCCCAATTCTTATCCAATACCTCCCATTCCTTTTCTCCAATGTGTTTCCCCTTACATATATAAATGTCCATATATGTCTATATTAATTTTGTAATTTTCAAGATTTAGATGCCTTCATGAGTATTATTTGGCTTCTCAGGAGAGTCAAGTGTGCCATACTGAATTAATAACCCCTTGTTTCCCTCCCTCTCCACTTTCCTTCTCTCCTCTTCCTTCCCTCATAGATATAGTTCCCCCAGATTATGCGATACTTAGAATTTGGTGTATCTAGTAAATAAACTTGTCCAACTTTCACCCTATCCTTGGTTTTACTCTAGTTTATGCAAATGAGATAAAACATTCGACCCCTAAATTTCTGTGCTTTGCTTATTTCACTCAGCATGGTTTTTTTCCCACTTCTGTTCATTTGCCTGCAAAAGCCATGATATTGTTCTTCTAATTGCTGAGTAGAACGTCATTGTGTATGTATATACCACAGGAAACTGCATTTTCTTAAAAGAGTGCTAAAAGTATTATTATAAGTGGTGGGTCAGAATGATGATAAAATATAATAATCTAGATGCTATCTTAAAAGCAAAAGAAATTAAGGCAAAAGTTAGGAATTATAATGGAGAAAAAAGAATATAGTTAAATATACATTTCTGATTTGTATTAGTTTAAAGGCATTTGCTATAATGAAAGCAAAATTTTGAAGGCCCAACCAAAACTTTAAAAGTAACACTTTCTCCA
Organism: Aplodontia rufa; assembly: GCA_004027875.1. Classification (NCBI taxonomy): domain Eukaryota; kingdom Metazoa; phylum Chordata; class Mammalia; order Rodentia; family Aplodontiidae; genus Aplodontia; species Aplodontia rufa. The sequence continues at coordinate 53,287 of PVKS010004870.1, read as the reverse complement.
GAGATGTTGGGACATGATCAAAATAAATACGGGTAATAACACCTTCATTTTCAACAAGGAGAAATTCATGTTATGGGAACCTGAAAGAAAGGCATGTAAGAGAGAAAACCAGAAGATACAGGAGACAGGAATGTTTCACAGACTAGTTTATCCACATACAAACAAGCCTATTACTATCTCTGTGTGCACTTTCCATTTACCACCTATTAATCCCTAGGGTCACTGCCATTCACTGATGTTTCAAACTAATCAATCAGGGTGGGTGTGGTGGTGCATGCCTGTAATCCCAGCAACTCCATAGGCTGAAGCAGGAGGACCACAGGTTCAAAGCCAGCCTTAGCAACTTAGCAAGGGCCTAAGCAACTCAGTGATAACCTGTCTCAAAATAAAAAATAAAAAGGTCTAGGGATGTGGCTCAGTGGTTAAGCACCCCTGAGTTCAATCCAGTATCCCTCCAAAATATAGTTGATCACACACATAAATCAAACACATGGAATTTTTAACAAATCTCTAGATATTCAAAATAAAAATATAAAAAAGTGAAAATAGGAAATACATCATGAACATTATTGGAGATGCCCCATTCAGGGGTGGCCTTCAAGATAACCCTCAGCCCCAACTACAAATGTACTGAACAATTTAACATATTCTGTTACATCATTTGAATGTTCTCCCTTAGAAATGTAAGATATTAAGCAACTCCTCCTAAAAATTAAAAATGCCTCTGGGAATGGAAAGAAATTTGCCTTCTATACAGTTTGCAGAGATGAACTGCCCTTTAGAATTGGTGTACTCATCAAAGCAGGAAAGAGGAAAATAACTGGGAATTAAGAAAACTTCAAAGAGGTAACCTACGCAGAGAAAACAGAAAGCAACAAAACAGCACCCACTGAGTTCCTAGAGACATAGTAGAAAATAGGGAAGCACCATAGTCTAATTTTGCCTAAATTTTAACTTTTACTTTGGCTCACTTCTTTTCCAAGTCAGTAAAGAAACTATTTTCCTTTACTATTCCATTCTAAACTTCATAATCCCCAGAATATGAACTAGAACTTTAAATTAATGCTTTACTCTGGTCAAATTTATTATCAGTTAACACACCTCAGAACTCTTGTTTCAAATGTAATTGTGGAAATTTCTCAGGGAACATGCTCTCAATAGTTTAGATCACTCCTGATCCATAAAAGAAAGCCTTCTGGAAAATACTGCACTCATAAGTACAGGACTAAATAAAAACTACCACCTAATTTATAATCATTAGAAATGCTCAGTTTGTAGATTCTGCACCCTGGAAGAGGTACTGAGACAATATAGAAGACAACAATGAATACAAGTAACAAGCTGGAAACTAGCACAATTTCCAGGAAAAGGTTGTGAATTAAAGTAGTCATACAAAATTCAGTAGCTAAATGAGTCTAAAAGAAGATATAAAAAAGAAAAGCTGGCGCTGGAGTGGTCGCTCAGCAGTTACGGCATTTGCCTGGCATGCGCAAGTACACGGGTTCAAACCCCAGCAGCCACTTACACGACTAAGTGTCAGAGCAACAAAAGCCATGTGAAAAACTCAATAAAAACTGATTCTCTCTCTCTCTTTCAATCTCTCTCTCTCTCTCTCTCTCTCTCACTGTTCTTCTATCCCCCACCTCCAAAAAAAAAAGAAAAAAATGTCATCAGTGAAAATAAGTGAACACAGCATTAGGGAATTGTGCAAAGTCAGAAGCAAAAGGGAGACTTGTACCGCCACAGCTACAGTTGTACATAACAGGGAAATGGACAACCGCAACTTTACAAGCTCAAGATGGGAAAGTACAGAATTTAGCCCTGCAGAACAGCAGGAAATCCCAGCAGTGAGAGAACTGAAGGAATGAGACCCCTAATCTAAGTACTATGAACTCTGCCAAAATCTACAGCTTTTAATTTAATTAATTAGTCATGCATAAGGCAGAAGTTATTAAGCATGATGGAAATTCTGCCACCAATCAAAGGGGAATCTATCTTTAAAGATGTAACTGCAAGTGAAAGTTGTAGTATAGTGTATTTGTAACTCAGTATTTTCCACTAAACATTAATTAGATGGTTAAAATTTTAATGACAGACAATTCTATGCTTTAGTGGGATGTAGAACAACTAGAACTGTCATACATTGTTGGTAGGATATAAATTTGTTATATCATTTTGGAAAAGAATTTGGCAATGTCACACTTGAATGTCCAATTATTATGTTACCCAACAATTATACTTATGATTGTTTACCTAGGAAAGATGCAAACATGTCCACAAAGGTCTGGATGCCAATGTGCAAAGTAACTTAATCATAATAGCTTAAAACTGGAAATAATCTAAGTGTCCATTAATACATAAATGAATAAAACAATAGTAATGTTTATACAATCTAACACCACTAAACAATTTATAATGAGCAGCTGATACAGCAACATCATGGATTCATCTCAGAATCACTGAGGTAAGATTGCAGATACAAAAAAATACATATTCCATTTGTATGAGATCCTATAAAATGCAAACAAATTTATAGATACAGAAAGTGAATTAGCAAATTTTCTGGGTTGGGCTAGGAGAAAATAGACTGAGATTGACTGCAAAAAGAAATAAAGATTCTTTGTATGATGATGGAATCTGTTTGGTAATTGCACAGCTGGATACATTTGCCAAAACCCACAAACTTTGTTGCTCATGCCTGTAATGCCAGAGTCATGAAGCTGAAGCAGGAGGATAGCAAATTCAAGGCCAGTCTGAGTAATTTGGGGAGGTCAAAGCAACTTAGCAAGATCCTGTCTCAAAATTAAAATAAATCAATAAAAAAGTGCTGGGAACACAACTCAGTAGTAGTAAAGTACCCCTGGGTTCAATCTCCCATACCAAAAGAAAAATAAAAAAGAAAGGAAAAGGAAAGTTAAAGCAGGACAGACTGTCATATATAGATTATACCACATTAAAGTTGACATTAAAAAGTAGATGGTAGGGGCTGGAATGGTGGCTCAGCAGTTACGGTGCTTGTCCTGCATGTGTGAGTACACGGGTTCAAACCCCAGCACCCATGTACACAACTAAGTGTCAGAGCAACAAAGGCCATGTGAAAACATCAATAAAAATTGATCCTCTTTCTCTCTCTCTCTCTTTCACTATCCTTCTGTCTTAGAAAAAAAGTATCTGGTAACTTGTAGTTCACAAGTGATTAAAAAATGGTTTTTCATGATCCTGTCTTTAAATAATTCCTCATATAATCTGGTTCTTTTATAAAATAGCAAATTTAGCAGTAATTATTACTAGAATATAAAAATGCAACACCATGTATTTGATATGTGAATAGTCCTTGCTTTCTCCATTTTTCCTTCATTTTTGTATCCAGCTTTTCTCCAGCCCTACTTGCATCTCACACTTCTGACATCTACAAATGCTTATTGCTTGAAACTTATTTAAACAGTTTAAAAGTTTGAAGTATATATCCTTAGGTTCTTTTTCATAAAGACTTCTTACAAACTAGGGAAGAAATACTGCAGGGAGGAAATGGGGGGAAAAGGAAGTACTGGAGAATGAAATGGAGAAAATTATGCTATTTGCATATGTATATATGCCACAATAAACCTTACAATTATCCGTAACTATTATACATTAATAAAAATATAATAAAATAATTGAAAATATTAAACTTTGGCTTTATGCTCTGATGGCAAAGTTAGGTAAAATAGGCATTACTGTGTGTTGCTAAGAAGGATGCAAAGTAGTATACAATAAATTTAATAAGGCAACATTTGACAAAATTACACACACATTTATTCTTTGACCAGACAATTCAGCTTCTACTAATCAATGCAAAGATATGTTGGCAAACATTTTTAAAAGACATTTGCAGGAGGATCTTCATGTAACAAATATCCAATAGCAAGGGACTGATTAAATAACCTATAGCTTATTCTTAGGTTAAAGAACTATGCAGCTGAAAAAAATAAGAATCCTATAGATGTACCATTGTTAAATGATTTCCAAAATATATGTTTTATGACCAAAAATATGAAAAAATTGGACAAGAAAGAGGAATGAAAAATGTAAATACCTATTTGACTATAATCCAAGATTATGCCATATTTTCAATTAAAATAGAGGGAAGGTATAGGATACAGTGAACAGATAAAAGAGATTTTCTGTAGCATACTGTTGGTAGAACTGCAAACTGGTACAACCACTCTGGAAAGCAGTGTGGAGAATCCTCAAAAAATTAAGGATGGATCTACCATAGGATTCAGCTATCCTTCTGGGTATTTTCCCAGAGGAGTTAGCATCAGTATATAACAGTTATACACCAAAATCTATGTTTACAGCAGTTCAATTTACAATAGCTAAATTATGGAACAAACCCAGATGCCCATCACTGGATGAATGGATCCAAAAACTGTGATATAGATATACAATGGGATTCTACTCAGCAATTAGAAACAATGATATTGCAGCCTTGATGGTAAATGGATGGCAATGGAAGAAATCATGCTGAGTGAAGTTAACCAAACCCAGAGAGTCAAGGGTCAAATGTTTTTCTCTCATCTGTGGAGACTAGAGCAAAACTCAGACTTGGGTGAAAGGTTGTCAAACTCATGTATTAGACCCAGCTGAGGCGTAGCAATACTTAATCTAGGGCAAACTTAGATATATGGAGGGGGGAGGGGATAGGTACCAGGAGTGGAGAGGGAGGGAGGATAGGGAGGGATCTAGAAAGATAATCAACAAAGTAGCATACTCTTTTTTGCCCTGAGAATCCAAATAATACTTATGCAATCATTTAATTCTGGAAAATTCACAATCTAAGTATTTATATTGCTTATAGGGGTGAAATATAGAAGAATCAAGAGACTGGGTTATGGGCAATATGGAGGTAATTCTGGTTTAAGAACAAATCATAGTGCTACTTTATATGCATTTTTGATTTTAAAATAATGCAACTCCTTAATAAAAAAATTTAAAAAGAGAAAAGCTAGGTTTCCTCTTTGTATGCATTATTTGTAGGTTTTAATTAGGAATGGTATAAATATTACATAATTATAAATCAAAAATAAATTTAAAAGTGATATGAAAAAACTTGATTTGCAATCCTATGAAAAGGTCTAACTGTGCATTGAGTTGATGGTATAATCACAAAGATTGAAACTATTCCTTGTTACCTTAAGACAGTAATTTTGTCCCAAATGGAATATGCACTAAAAGAAAAAAAAAAGAGTACATGAATTTAAAAAGAGTAGGTGACTTTACATGTTTGTAAACCGTTTGGTATCACTATATATTTTTGATAAAAATATGGGGGCAGTGTGTGTGTATGTGGGTGTAGTGATCAAACTCAAAGCCTCATACATGCTAGGCAAACACTCTGCCACTGAGCTTTTACCCCTGGCCATATGTTTGCATTTTTGTTCATAAACTATTGCATAGTGTATATTGTTGTATAAAGAAATTGAGAGATTTTGTTATTTCTGAAACCTAAGATTTTTATGGACTGGAAATGAAGAGGTGAGATTAATAAGGTATGAACTCTATGGGCCTAAAGTGAAATGGAATTACACCTTAAGTATTTCCAAAATCTGTTTGCTTAAAAAGCCTATAAACAGTGACCAACAACTAGTAAGGATGACCCCTTCCATCCAGATAGTGATTGTAATAATTTCTAAATATGACAACACACTAAAAGCGACTGATCTTCCTTGGGGTAAGACTAATTCGTAGTCTGAGACAGGAAATGGGTGAAATCTTCCTGGAAACATTTCTCATAGCTAGAAACAAGCTAGTAATGCCTTCTTGAGGCATGATAAATGGCCCAATCAGGAGCCACATCATACCCAAGTAGAACAAATTGAGAATCATTAAAGATAAAAACTACAAAGAATTGAAACACAAGAATATTTAAATATACAAGCTCATAATAACCATCGGAAGACTTCCCACCATTGGCAGATGCTATTTTTAAAATGAGTCAATAAAGAGAATCTATAAAGCATTTATCTAGCCCTCAGTGTAACCACATATTGATGAAATTTGAAAGAATTTCCTCTTTATGGAAGTATTATAGCTATTAAATAAAAAAGGAATGACAGAATTAAAATACCTCCCTTACAACCGCAAAGGAAATAATGGGCCTAAGCCATGATCATTTGTGACTATTAAAATTAGACACAACGCTATAAAGAGGCATCATGTGCCTGCAGGAAAAATATATTACATAAAAAATATGTTTACCAAAAAATGCTCAGACCCAATTCTGATTAAACTTTAGGCTCTACCTGTGAATTTACAAGAAATACTGGGGGAAAGTAACATGAAATGACATCAGAGGAATGTGATTAATAAAAATAAATTGTAAGAAATTCCACAAAGGTACATGTCCATGTGTATTCAACAAAAAATGATTAAAGATTAAAAACTAAGAAATTTTATGAATTTAATACGTAACCCTTATTTGACACCTGAAATTAATAAACTATAAAAAGTATTTATAAGATAATTAGAAAAATTTCAGTGACTATACATTCATCTGATATTAATTCTTATCAAATTTAGGTCTATTAATCATATTATTTTTTAAAATATGTTTTAGTAACATATACCAAAATATTTTCAGATAAAATGACAAAATGCCTTTTATTTGCTTCATAGTTATCTGAATTTTAGTAAACAGATGAGGCTTCAGTTGATAATTTTTTAAATCTAGGTAGTTGTGTTCATAACATGAATCCTTCTGCATTTGTAAGTGATAAAAGTATTGTATCATAAAAAGCTTTTAAAAAGTATATCTTCCTAAAAATATATATACATATATATATATTGAGTGTAGCTAAATCTTGCAAGATTTTGTAGAATGGTGATATTTACAACACTTTTCTAGCTCATATTCTGATTTTGCCTTTTAAGCCTGAACCCACGGTATGAATTCTGTGACAGTGAAGGATGGTTAAGTACTGGCACATGCTGTCAAGCAGGAGTGGAAGGATAGAGGACTTAGATTTACTGGAAGCATTTAAAAACAAGATAAGAAACACAATTGTCAAGATTTTTATCTAGAAGTTTCCCCAAAGGCTCATGTGTTGAAAGCTTGGTCACCAGCCTGTAGTAATATTGGGACATGGTGGAACTTTTAAAATGTGGAGCCTAGTGGAGAAGCCTGGTCAGTGCAGGCATGCCATTGAAAGGACCCCAGCCCCTCTTCTCTTTTTCTTTTTGTCTCTCTTGATCTCTCTCCCTCCCTCCTTTCCTCCTCTTTTCCTCTCCCTCTCTCCTCCCTTTTTTTTTTTCCTTCCTGGCTGCCCTGAGATGAGCAGTTTTGCTCTACCACCTGCATCTCCATAGGACCCAAAGCAGCAGAGCAAAGCAACCATGAACGGCAACCTCTGAACTCATGAGCCAAAATAAATCTCTCCTCTTTTAAAGTAAATTATTTCAGGCATTTTGTCACACAATGAAAGTGAATTAATGCAACATTGAACATGACTTTTTATAAGGAATGGGCTATGAGTCTGAGATGTGCTCATCAGCTTGCTAGATTCAGAGGTTGTAGTTCATGGTTGCTTTACTCTGTTGCTTTGGGTCCTATGGAGATACAGAATAAGTTATACAATTAGCAAGACTTCAAGTTTCTACTAGAATTATATCTCTAGAAGCAACTGAAGTATATCTGAGTTTCATTGCATTCCAGTTAGAATGTCAGTCATTAAGAATACAAATGATAATAAATATTAGTAACAATATAGAGAAAAACAAACACTCACATACTGTTTGTGTGATTGTATATTAGCACAAGTACTGTGGAAATCAGTATGGAGGTTCCTCAAAAGGCTAGGAATGGAACCACCATATGATTCAGCTATACCACTCCTCAGTATTTAGTCAAAGAATCAAAGTGATACATGCGTACTCATATTTACAGATTTATAGAGGCGAAATTCACAATAGCCAAATTATGGAACCAGTCTAGGAGCCTGTCAAAGGATGGATGGATAAAGAAAATGTGGCACATATACACAATGGACTTTTACTCAGCCATGAGGAAAAACTAAATTATCTCATCTGCAGGAAAGTGGATGGAACTTGAAAGCATTATGTCAAGCAAAATAAGCCAAACTCTGATAGTCAAGGGTCATGTTTTACCCCACATGTGAAAGCTTAAAGGGGGGAAAAGTTGGTGAGGATCACACAAAAATAGAAGAGCGACATACAGAGTAGATGATAGGGATGAGGGAAAGAGAAAGGAACAAGGAGGAAGGTACTAGGGAATAAAATTGACCAGATTACGCGTATTATGAATGTGAAACAATGAAATCTACTATTATATATAATCATCATGCAACAATTTAATGTACTTGAAAAAAGTATATAAGTATATGCACAACTGAGTTTTATACAACATGAATGTTACATGTACCTCAGGGATCCTTAACCACTGAGCAATATCCCCAACCCTTTTTAATTTTTATTTTGAGACAGGGTCTTTCTGAGTTTCTTAGAGCCTTAAAAAGTTCCTGAGGATGGTTTAAAGATTGTGATGCTCCTACCTCAGCCTCCTGAGCTCCCAGCACTACAGGCATCTGCCTTGGTGCCCAACTTTGTCTTTCTTAAGATAGTGAAAAGTTATTTTATTTCATATTTGAAATGTAGTGTAAAAATAAGATTTTATATTCACTTTGAAACCCATTGATTATTAATACATATAGAATTATTTGTTCGGAAATCTAAAAATTCACCCTATAAATATTAAAAATTCAAAAAAGTATTTTTCAACAAAATGTTTCATTTTACCTGACAATTAAAAACTAAACATAGTTTGAAATGTTATTACTTTATAAACCTATATATATATATAGTATATACATTGTATTATATTCATTTTCATCAAATGAAAATGAGAGGGATGCTTGACAACATTTTCCCATTTCTGGTTTGTTTTATGCTGTTGTTTTTGTGGTTGTTGTTGTTTTGTCTTGAGTTAAGAAAGAGAGATGGAGAAAAGAAAGTAGGGCAGGAGGAAGGGAATTAGTGAAAGCAAAGACATGGACATAGAGAATACACTGCCCATGGCTCTACCATTTCATCTTGACTAGTTCTTTTTTAAGGGAGAAAATCTTAAGTCTTGTGTGTTATGTATTTCCAATCAAGAAATTACAAAAACAGGGACTGAAAAGCAGGGCCTCGCTATGGTAGGCATCAGAACAGAATAAACAAGCTTATTTCAGACTTCAGTGATTCCTTCTAGTTCTTAGTAATATCCAATATGAAAGTCCACACTGCTAATTGCTTATTGATCACAAGCATACAGGAATGGTTATATCTAAAGAGGGTGGCCCTTTGGTATGCGTATACCTTGTAGTACCTTGAATAGTATCTACAGTTCACCTGTCTTTAAAAAGAGTCTAAAAGTTACTTGAGGTCAAAATTAAAATCAAAGTTGAAAGTTTTAACACAAGTTTGTTGCTCACAGAAGAATATTTGAAAATCTCATACCTGTATACTTGCATAAATATGCAAAAAAAATCTCATTCCCTTAATTCCCTTCCTATGCTGGAAATGTCTATAAAAGAGTCCTATAATTGAGTTTTGAATATTACCTGGGGCAGTAAGATATTAATTGCTTCTCAGGATATTAATTATCTCCTCACTGAGCAGTGATGTAAATCCAGAGTAAGATAATGATTATATCACCAAAGGAACATGCTTAGACATAATTAGTCAAATTAATAATTAATATTTTGATTGATAGATTTAATGAATAAGTTAATAAATGTACTATTAACTAAAACAAAGTCAAAATAAGCAGATCTCTGATTAAACATAGAGGCTTCCTAAATTTAAACACATTTAAATTATATTGAAGAGAAACTGAAATATTTAGTATTAATCTGTTCTCAATGCTTTCTCATTCTAAACTGGCAAATCTGAAATCACTATAAAAGTCCTGGTTTGATTTGCTGCACTATAAAATATGAAGAACTACCAGAGTCATTTAAGTATATTTACTAGTAGTACAACCAAAACCACAGTAACAACCAAGTTGGTAGCTTAAAAAAACAAATCAATTAAGAGAGTTTTCTGACAAAATACTATTAGACCCGACACTTTCTGCAGCAGTGATGGGCCATATGATGATGGATTTATTCTATGTTGGCAATAGAAGGGTTTGTTACAAAAAGAAAATAGATTGATATTTTCTTTTATTTTTATACTCCACTAAGATTAGTTATGAATTAATCATATGAAAAATATGGTTTTTGTCTATTGATGCATGATCCCTGATTACATTTTTAATCAAAGAAATAATTTAATTTTCCATGCTGCATTCATCTAAGCCCTGTGTCCACTAGACAGTGTGAAAGAGGGCAAGGCTGGAATGCAGATTGTCTTCAGTCATCAGAGTTCCCTTTAATTTGCTGCTTAAATTTCTGGACAAGCTTTGACTCCTGATAGCTTTCTGCAGCCAGCCTTCAGAGAGTAGGGTGAAGGTGTCCAGGGATCAGTTGTTTGCTCCTGGACAGAGAATGTGTCACCATTCTGCCACCTAGTGGTTACTCTCTCACACGTGATTTGGCAGCATTTACACTTCAGTGGATTCAGTTATCATATGCATAGAAAATGAAGTTGCGAATGGCCAGTAAAAGCTTGGCAAATAACTTTCCAATATATGAACAGAAAAAATGACCCACGTTGTAGCTGAGATAAAGGTATCTACTCCTAAATTTAACATAAAGGTAAAACGAGGACCTTTGCAATCTGGTCCTTTTTAACCCACCAACCAACTTCTCACCTACATTTCCTTACTTAAAAAACAATTTGCTATTATCCCTACGCACAATATTCTCTCATGATCTTGTTCTCTGGGTACATAATTTTCTCATTCCTCATGGCCACACTTAACATTTTTAGATTTTTTTATCTTCGGAATTATTCCCCATAAAACCTGCGCTTGACTCCTTGTCCCATTCTGATTGTCCTTTCACTTCCCTACTTTATCTTATAGAAGGCAGATTCTTTTGATGTCAATAAATTTACCTTTACTTCTTTGGATTAACTCAGCACTTAATTATGAACCATACATGTATGATATACGTGTTGATATGTGTAACCCTTTGGAAGCGGTGTTTAATTCCCAAAGTAGCACAATTTCTGTTAGATAAAAATGATACAAGCATTTTTTGAAAAGACATTACTTGCCAGGTATGGTCTTCTAATGCTTCCTAAACCAGACTTTCCCATGATTCCACATGATTTTACACACATTCATTTCAAATATGTGGCAAATCCAGTTATATGGGAAGGGAATTTTGAGTAGTGATGGAAATTGTTAAAGCTTGATTTGTAAAAAAAAAAAATTAAAGAAATTTAAAAATCATTTCAAACTTCATCCTGTCTGAATGGTTTAAATGAAAACTAAAAATACATACATTTTATTTGGAAAATTAGATTTTTTGGATTAGTCTTCAATTTGTGTAAAATCTTTAATCTCAATGATGTACAATATAAATTTTTATGATGGTTAGGAAAGTAATTATGGAAAAACACCTTTGACTTAATTTTGTTCATCCCATCCTATCTTCCAGCTACACCTGCTTGCTGTACTGACCAAAATAAACATTTACTCATTTCCATCTTACATAACTGAAATAGTGGAAGTGCCAGCTTGGACTTTTCTTTCATTATCTGCTATGTTTACAACTAATCCTAGTTTAGAATTTTTATTGTCCATAGATGTATTGTAGAAGATAAAATTTGATGCTGGAGGTTGCCATGTGGAGTTTACAAAACTATTGTGTATGAAATAAAATAACCTTTGCATGCAAATGGAACATTAGATATTGAAAAGTCTGCACAGCGAAGGATTGCAGTGCCAAGATAAACGACTAAGTATGGCACTCTTTAGCAAGTAACTGAATACAATCCATCATCGAAATGTTATGTGAGAGTTCACCTGTCTCATTTCTCATGTCCTGGATGAGAAACTTTGATAAATTTAAAATAAACAAAATATTTTCTGTGACAATTTTGCCTAATAAGTTTAAAAGATAAATAACAAAATCCTATGAATTATTATAATCTACTATATGTATATGTGAAATCTTAACCTATTGAATTCCATTTGCTATTTTTTTAAAGAGAGAAGGACAGTGAAAGGGAGAAAGAGAGAATCAATTTTTATTGAGTTTTTCACATGACTTTCATTGCTCTGACCCTTAGTTTTATACGTTGGTGCTGGGGTTTGAATTCGTGTACATGCTCATGCCGGGCAAGCACCTAAACTGCCAAGCCGCTGTTCCAGCCCCCTCTGCTTGCTTTTAAGTACATATAAAACCCCAAACAATGTCATCATCCTTTGGAAGGGAATATATGTTAAATATAAAAGATGAATTGTTTTAAATTTAATCCAAATTTAATAAACCAATATTTCCCTAAATAAGAGCTAGCTCCATTTATTTCACTCTTCTTCTTTACAACAGGGAGATATTTTATTGTTGGATTTCTTCTGAATTTTCTATCCTAGGAAAAAGTTATATGTTTTATATATATAAATAGACCAAAACTTAAGTTCTGTAATATAGAGAAGTAGTTTCCAAACTTGGCTTATGTATAGGTACTGGAAGCTTTTGTAACACAGAGATGCCTTGAACCCAGCCAAGACCTATAGAAGCAGAATCTGAGAAGACCTGGAATCTATATTTTTCAAAAAGCTTTAGGTGGTCCCTAAATATCTCATTTTAGATCCTTTTGAACTGGTATTTGGTTTTCAAAGTGTTATTCCTTCTCAAAGTGTGAGAACACTACTGGTTCTCAAAGTCTGACCTTCAGAACAGCAGTGCCAGTATAACCTGCAAACATATTAAAGATGCAGAGCTTCAGACACCACTACAGTGTGGGTGTAAGGGTAACACTACCTATTTTGTGGGATTGTGAGTGGATATTAATATGCTTTATATAAGGAGTGCTACATAATAAATAGTTAAAACCTAATTTTTCTTTTCTTTTTTGTGCTTTTTATTTGATATTATGAATCATAAATTCTGGGGTGGGGCCCCAGCCATCTGCATGCTACTGGTTCAGAAAAATAATCCGAAAAACTGAGGATATTTTTAATTCCATAAGATTCAAGATTTCTAACTTTATAAATCATACCATATAACTAATTCTATTATGTCCTTTTTATTATCTGGAGGTTTTTTTTTGGATTTTAGGAGATATTTACTTATTAACATCTCCACTTCCCATTTATTCCCCCCCAGGTTATCATTATAGATGCTCTATACCATGATTTAAACTTAACTATATTTATTTTTTTACTGAAAGGAGCACATTCCCTCAATAAATTATTTACATAAAAACCTCTTTCATTATTTTTAAAGGTGTATTCTTTGGGAGGAAATTACAACACTACAGGGACTGATATGGGTAATAATTCTGCCTAATTTTATATATTAAACAAATAAACAGAATTATATTTTGAAAACAGAGCAGAAAATGTTGCACAGAGAAAACAATGAAGAATCCTAGATACTTAAAAAGCTTTTCCAAATATTTTTTCGTATCACTGAGAGATAGGCATTACTGCTATAACAGCATAAATATAGGAAATGAAATTCAGTGACTTTCTGTAGATGCTTTTCTGGCAAATATTTGAACCTGAACTATAAAATTTGACACTGTAAATTCCAGTCCCATGATCTTTACATTAGACTGGACTGAAGGAATATAGAATGTACATAGTAGGATCTCCATATATATGTATATAAATTTATACACACACTTATAATTGAACTGAAAAGACAGTCTTGTTTACAGAATAGGAGGCAACTAGTTACTGATTTCCTATTCCATTAATTTCCATAATGGAAGTATATTAAGAAATGACACTTGGAATTTCCAACCATGATCATAAAGAAAACCAATTTATCTGCATTGAGAATAGTGATTTATGGAGGTACACTGAAGTAGAATTGAAAGGAATTCAGTATGGGTGCCTGGACAATATCCAGGGTTAATTGTTTTCTGGCACCAGAAAGCTTGAATTCACTATTCCTGTGGCTATAAAACAAATTAGTACTACCAAAGTCTCAAGAGCTCATGTTTTTAAATATCCTATCAACATTTAAAATGAGCCATTTATTTTTCTAGACATCTGATTTCAGCTGAACTATTGATCACTATGAAATGTTTTGCATAATAAGTACAAATTGCTCCACAACATTCAGAATGCCAGATACCTCATATTTCTTTATTATTTTCAATCAAAGCAAAACTGGATTCTAGCTGCCAATGATCATAGTTGATGAAAACAATATCCATTTTCACTTTCCACTACCCAGACAAGAATACTGAAGCTTACACAGTTCAGAGAATGAAGCCCTGCCCCTCCATGCTCATTCTGAAAGGTTATTAGAGTCACTGGTATCTTGCCCAAGTCTAATCTTCCACTACTCAGCTCCAGTTCAAGCCATGAGACTTTTTCCACAGTCCTCAATACAGTCTCCTCAGAGACCCACTGTGAAGACTGTCATTTTAAGTTTCCTTCATTGATTCAAAGACTCAAAAGGTGACGCCTGTTCCTGTCTCAAGTATTCTAGTCTCAGAAATTTCAAGTGTTAGTGAATCAGCATCTCTCCTTCTCCCTCCTATTCAATGTACAAGTAACTTGTTTAGTAGAACCATAATTTACACCTTGTAAACAACATGTGGATAAAGTATCCAAGATATCTGTTTTCCCTTCTCATTATATGGAAGACTTTCCTTCCCCTAAAAATCCAAAAGATAACTTACTTCCATCAGAGCAAAGAGAGCCCCATTTTTAAATATACAATTTGGGCCTTTCTGATGAGTATATAGCAAATATTTCTGTCAATTATAGTGATCAGTAATGAAAGTCAAATGCAATATTTTAACACACAACTTTTGCACTCTGTCACTTAATCTCTCAAAAACACTTATAGGCTACAGAAGTATGAAAGTATCTAAGAATCTTCTTTCAATTATTTTATAAGTAACTTTAACATCAACTCATGTTCTTTCCACAGAAAAACTCATAAAACAACATGGATTACAAGTGACATACTTCTCTTCAAATGGTAATATCACATGAGTGAAGTGCAAAAATGTATGTTGGATCCTCCACATGCAAATCATGTAGCCTTCATGCCTTGCTCATGACTATGTCATATGACCAGCTCACGGCATGGGGGATAAGGGAAGGGATTCCTCCTGGTCTGGATAAAGTAGGCAAGTATAACATGCAGTAATAACTTTGAAGCCTGGACTTGATAGCTGATCAAACTTGGCGAATGAAGAAAGCAAAGGAAATGGAGGAGAAGTCAAATAGCAACCCCAGGGGTTTTATTTTCCAGGTGTTTACGCCTTTCACAAAGACTTGACCTATAGAAAGAAGAAAGAGGGTGAAAGAGAGAGGGAGAGGTGTGACAAAACCTATAAGAAGTTCAGTTGTGAATGTTGACTTTAGGCCCGCCTAGTCAGTGAGGCTCTTAGGAACCATCCACACACAGGTTTAAAGATATTTAGGCCTGAAACTCAGGAGAGAGCATTAGAATTTCTACTTTGTAGAAAGATTTCCAGCTTCAGGCATCAAAAACTTTAAAGTACCTTTTTATTTAATTATTTTAACCATCTTATAGTTTTCCCTCTCTCCTAAATTTTCCCAGATTTTAAATTTCTGTGCCTTCATTTCTAGAAGAAAATTGCCTGTAGGTACAGCTTCTATTTTCCAGGAACTGCTTTTAAAAACTAATTCAAAAATATTACAAAGCTTTAAATAAATTTCAGGGACATAATCCTTTTGTTTATAAGTAAATTAAAGATAAAAATATATTGTTATTTTATGGTCGCAAATAAAATTTCAGAGATGTAGATGTCAAATTTTATGCAGTTAATTTGTAAAGGGTTCAGCTGGTCCAGTCAATATAAATAATTCATCCTGAGCCATCCAGGACAGTTTGATCTACTAAGCTGTGATTTCCCTCACTGTGCCTCTCAGCTATCCTTCATGAATGAAATCACCACATGCCCAATTTTTGCAAGCTAGAAAATAAGTACTCCAGCTCTCCTCCCATGAAATGCTGTCATTCTTTCCCTGCTTCTCCAAATCCATCACTTTCTCTATGGGTCTAATTTGGAACTTCTGATGGGTCTAATTTGGATATCAGTGTGAGGAAGAACCATCACATCTTCTTGTCTTGTGTTTAGAGTCACACGACATTATTCTGAGACTTGACTTTCTTCACAACTCTCACACTCCAGCCTCCATCCTGCTTACTACCTGGGAAACTTTGGGCAAATTATTTAGCCTTTCCATGAATATGGTTTATCAGATGTGAAATGTGGATGATATTATTAATTTGATGAGGTTTTGAGGATTCATTGGTGGGTTAATTCATTGTGGGCATTAAGATAAGGGAGGGATAAGGGAGGGTAATTGGGGGGGGCACTCCTGGGGACAGTTGCAATGACCAGAATATATACACATCTTATACACATTTTATATTGTTTTATTAAAATCTTGCAAGGTTGCTCAAAAATAAAAAAAAAGATACTTTATGTAATGAATGGAACATAATAAACACTCACACCTATTTATTCCTGTTTTCACTTTTGTGTTTATTACTTGATATCATGGCCATGATTTGTAAAGTGGGAACCCAAGGGTCAAGGAAGATAATTAAGGGACTTACAGGGCCTCCAAGTGCCAGATGCCCTCTGTGACTCCGAGTCTGCTTATGCTTTGGCTTTGCAGCCACTTTGTGCTTTCTTAGGCACATCATATATCCAGTCCTCCATCTTTGCACATACTATTTATTTCACCTGGTATGCCCTTCTATTCTTCAAGCACATGAAGGATTCAATTGTATTTTTTTCTCTGCCAATTCCAATGTTACCTCTTCTCTGAGGAATTTTTGATATCCAAAATCAGAGATAGAAGCTTTGTCTTCCCTGAGAGCAGGGTGCATCTGTATCTCCCTATAAAAATAAATCCATCAAAACACCAGTAAACTGTGAAATACTCAAGGGCAGAAACTATTTTATTCATCACTGAATCACACAGTACCTACTATATATTAGGGTTTCAATAAATCTTTCAAGTCTTGTATACATTATCTCATTTCCTCTGTTTTCATGGAGCCCTTCCTAGCTACCTTATCTCTAAAGGGAAGCTCAGGCCTTGGACTTATTCTCAATTATGTACTTCCTTCCTAGGTGTTTTCAACCATTCCTTTGATTCCTAATATTACCCAAATGCTAAGGATGCTCATGTTTATTTCTTTGGTCTGAACCTCTCTGATGAACTTGAGATTCATGTATTCAACTATGAAGTTTATATCTACATTTACTAATGTATCTCATCGTTGAAATATGTAAAACTGAGCTGCCTAATCTTCCCCAAAGCTGTGCCTCCCACAGTCTTATCATTATTTTAATGGCAAAATCGCCCTTCCGACTGTGGCCTCAGGGTCATCATTGCCATCTCACCTCTAATACCCCACACCCATTCATACCCTATAAAAGTCTGCTCTCCATATGAATGACAAATATAAAAATATAGGAAAATTATCATTTTTCTAACAAACCTCTAAAGGCTCATTGTCTTAGCCAGATGTAAGACAATATCCTCACTATGGTCAACCAATCCCAATATGATCCATTTCTACCCCCACATCTGTTTCAGTTCTTTCTTTCCCCATACCCCACTCCAGTCCCCATAATGTTCTTTGTACACACAACTAATCCTCTCATTAATTTCTATGTTCTTTCTACTCATTTCAGAAATCCCCTCTACTCAAATACTCAATAAATTCATTCTTATACTTTCTTCAGGCCACTGCTCAAATGCTATCTTATTAATAAAAATCATGTACCCTAACCTCCAGCTCTCTTTTGTTGCTGTACAAAATTTTTCTATCACCAGCTGGCACAATGTAGGGCTATTTGACTATTTACTTATTATCCATTTCCAGACTGACAGTGAAATCCATGAGAGTTGGAGCATTTTTTGGTTCACTGCTTGTCCTCATGGCCTAAAACAATTTTAAACGCATGGTAATGCTCAAAAATCATTGAATGAATGAAAGTATAATTTACCCAATGATATAATGAAAACTATTGATGGAACCTTGATTAAATTCATATCTACCAAATTTTTGCCCAACTTTGTTTTTCTGTCAGTTCACAATTCATGCCTCCCTCACACTGATGCCTCAAATGCAGTGAAGTATCACAGGGAGGTTATCTGTTTCAAAAGATTTGGTATTTAGCACACTGAATCAAACCCCATGAAGCTTTGGAACACACAGACCACTGAATAAATTAATGAAGTCCCATTTATGTGGCCAAAATTTTAACACACCGACCATTTACTGTATTGGGGGTACTGACGGAGAAACCCCTAGGAAAAGCCAAAATCAGTCCAGTTCTCCCAAAAATTCTCCCTCGAATAAATGGCAAGATATAAGAAGTAGAGATAGGGGATACATTAGAGCAGGGATTTGTACAGAACTTAATGGTGAGTTGTTCTGAAATAAGCCTTTTCTGGATAAAGTTTAGCAAAGAAAACTAAATGTAGATTATATCTAAACACAAATCCCTGGGGCTATTTGCAGCAGATTATCAAACATATAAATATTTTGGAGTAAAGACCAGTGAAATCTTTGAAATATTTTTGAATTGAAATGAATTAATCTTTCATAAGCTTCTAAGATATAATACTAAGAATGTTGGACCAAACATCATAAAAATAAAAAAACCCAAAAAGGTATTATACTTGGCTCAAGTTCTACTATGTCAAATATAATTTTATAGGTCCCCAGACACTCTTTATAGCCAGACTATTATTTAAGTGATTTCTTTGGGGTATAGGTCTATTTACACATAAAGAGGATATGACTGAAAGATAACCATCCATATAATAGGGACTTTTTAAATAAGTTAATATAAATGAGAGTCTTCATTAAAACTTTTTACTCAAGGGATATACTGTCTTAAAATTAAGCCTGCTCTACAAAACTTTAATCACTAGAAGTGTGTAGTCACAGAAAAACTCTTGGAACACTTCTCAGACACAGAAAATCTGGGACCTTACTATTGAGGTCAAATGGTTCCATTATATTTGAAGGTTCATGTTCTCAAAGAATCAAGCCTTTAGAGGAACAGACCACATATGTCCTTCAAAAAATAAAAAAATAAAACTGAATCCCTGAAACAAGACTATTTCAGAACTGAAATTGATTTTTGCGACTCCAAAGAAGTTCTTTATAAAGGAGATTGTAATATATCAAATTTTAAAACTCCCTCAACTCAATTATCAATCCAACAACCATGTATAGATTGCTAATTTTGTACCATTTATTGTCCTTCACCCCTGAGAGAATACAAAATGGCATAAGTTCCAACCCCTGCCTTAAGGCATTGACAAATGGAAAAAGTCTGAAGTCTATAAAAAAAAAAAAAAAAGGAGCAGCAAGAGATGATGTGTGCATAAGATGTGTGCCAAAATGCTTTAGGAATCTAGACAGTAGAAAGATACCCTCTAGCTGATGGGTTCAAAGGAGAGTACACAAAAGGAGTTCCTAACTGAATTGTACCTTGAAGTTTAAGCTGCATTTGAGGGAACATTTATAGAAAGAAGAAAATCCTAAGACAACATCTCATAGGGAGCTAAGCACAACATATATTTAGGGAGTAGGGAATGCTCCATGTGAAAATGAACCTCAATATTGTCCACCTCCTAATATTGACACCATCATGCTGTCACTTTCCCTTCAGTGTGGGATGATCCTAGTAACTTGTTTCTAATAAATAGAATAAGGCAAAAGGGATGGATGTAATTTCCACGTTTAGGTTACAAAAGACTTTGACTTCTACCTTGCTATGCTCTTTCTAGTGCCTTCTTAACTTGCAGACTTGGATGAAGCAAACTGCCACATTGGACAGATTCGTGTGCCAAGGAGCTGAGGACAGCTTCCTGTCAACAGCAAGTGAGAATCTGAGGCTCTCAGTCCAATAACCTCTAAGTAACTGAATTCTGCCAATTATAACGTGACTGATCATGGAAACAGATCCCACCCCAAGTTGAGTGTAGAGATGGTGACAGGCTCAGCAGAAACCTTGCTTGCAGCCTGTGAGAATACTAAAGCAGAAAACTTCATTAAGCCATGCTCAGATTTCTTACTGAAGGTTCTTTTGGTCAAAAGAAATATTTGTTTTGAGCCACTAAATTTTGGGGGTAATTTATTGTGCAGGGGTAGGCAACACCTATATTATACACAGCATAATTGTTCATATGGTATTTTGCCATATTCAAAAGACTTTCACTTACTTTTTTCATTTGATTTTTCACAATCCTGAGAGAGCTAAAAGCTGATGCAACATTCATTTCATAGATCCAGATAAACTGCTGTGGTCTTCTCGTTTATACCTGTGTCACACCACTAGCTAGTGTTTTGTCTTTAGTTCAGGGCTCTTTTCATTACAACACTCAGAGAAATAAAAGACAGAGGTTGAAAGATTTAACATATACTAGGATTATAGCTTTTTAATGTGGATGAACTGAAGTGAAAAGTAGCTAAACATAAGGGAATTGGTTTTGCTATTTATCTTTGCTTTCCTAACTCTTCAAATCTCAATGTTTTATAGATAAATCTTCCATGGATTTTATGGCTTTGTTTTGGTGTCTTTGTGCCTCTCCTAAATATGTCACCAAAATGTCAAAGTATGTTGACATTTCAGTTGGTTTAGAATGGCTTGTGATTAGGAAAAAATAAAAAACCTAAATTGGTCTCACATGCAAAAAGATATTTTACATGATACATAACACAGACATTATATAATATACAATCCAAAAAAACCTCATGGCCCACCTGTCAAATATTCAATTGATACTTTAATTCCTTTCATCATTTTTATTTACTTATTTTACTATTAAAAGTTATTAATATGTACCTTCTCTCATGAATGAGGATTATTAAGCAAAGAGTAATTGTTCTGGATGTACCTGAGTTATTGAGTGGAAATATATTCAAATATAGTAATACTCCCAATAATATAAAATATTGCTACATTTAGTTATCTATAACTTCTCAAAATTTCCTCAGATTTCAATGATTTTTGAACATGGAAGGATTTTATATTTTTTTATTCTTAACCCTATGAGAGGGATATTGACAAAATTATACTGTTACATCATGTGCTTGTATGAATACGTAACAACAAATCCCATCATTATGTGCAACCATAATGCACCATTAAAAATATAAAAAAGAATCAACTTACCTAAGTTTACTAAGTTTACTGCCACTGAGGTTCATATTTGTAGTGGCATCTTTCATTTCATGTGTATTCCTTTTCCTACAAAAAGAAAAGTCATAAAATGACCATTAACTGTAATAGCGATATTGAAAATAGTACCAAACAGGGTATACACAAAAGTTGGAATGAATTCGATGGTGGTTACAGAGCCAGCGTGTGTGGGTTTTTAGCTCACCACAAAGTATCTGGGAAACAGTGGACAACTTCCTCAAAAACATTGGGCTTCTGGTAATGATTCTGTTCTTATGAAGTTTTCATGGTGAATAAAAAAAAAGTTAATATTTTGAATGTGAGTTTGAATCCCAGGCAGTAGACATCTATACCAATGTTTACAAAAAGCTTGCTAGCTGATTTCAAGAGTAGCTATATTCATTAAAATTGGAGATTTCATCCTGACTGCACATTAGGATCACCTGGTAAATCTTAAACATAACTGATGTTTAGACCCTATGTTCATTTCCTATTGCTAATATAACAAATTGTCACAAACCTATACTGCTCAGAACAACATAAATTTATTACTTTACAGCTCTGCTGTTCAGAACTCTAAAAATGAGACTCACTGGATTCATGTGAAAATGCCAGCAAAGCCATATTCCTTTGCAGAGGCTCTAGGAGAGAAAGCACTTCTTGCCATTTTTGGTTTCTAGATTCCCCTGCATTTCTTGTCAGGTGCTCCCCTCTTCACCAAAGCCAAAGACGGCTGGTAGAGGCTTTCTCACATGCATCACTGACACCAATGCTCCTTCCTCCTTCCTCCTACCACATTTAAAGATTTATCATTTACATGGGACCCTCTCGGAAATCCCAGGATAATGTATCTTAAGGTCAGCTGATATGCAAGCTAACAAGCAACCTTAATGCTAACTGCTAATTTAATTACCCTTTGCTATATAACATATTTCAGGTTCCAGGAAGTAGTACACAGATTTTGGGGAGGATGTTCTGGCTTCCTGGATACTTCAGGACCCCATCTTCCTATGACTCAGATTTGATAGCTCTTGACCCAGACATGTTTCAAAACCTCACAAGGAACTCTAATGTCTAGCTTTGTTTCAAGACTACTGATGTAAACATTTTCAGGGTTCTATGAAAGCTTAACCCATGAAATGTTCAGCAATGGTCAAATTAGGTTTAGAAAGTATTCAGTTAAATGGATTAGACATTAAGGAAAATAAAAAAGTTCTGTAATAGATAAATTTGCTCAAGTCTATTTAACCTGTCTCTCAAACCATTTGAGTAACAACTATTAGGAACCAAGGAATTATATTTCTGTATAAAGCATTTGGCATCCAATGCCCTACAGATGAAAGGTCTGAGTGTAATGGTACTTATTTTGTTTTGTTCCCTCAGAAACTTGAAACACTTTTTATTTTACTGTTAAACTATCTGTTGAATTGGAACACTTCAAGTGCTTAAATATAAATTCATGATGATGTAAGTACTGTATAACTACATATATTAATAAGAAAAAAGTGGCCAATATAGTATAAATGTTATTTGAAGAAAGAGCAAGAAAGCTAGAAAGACTCAAAACTAGAAATGTTTTGTCAAATAAAAAAGCTAGGATAGCTCACACATGTATTTGAGGACTGACTTGTTTACACAAAATTATACAATTACTCACTTCCATAAATGGAATTGAATTAATCTATTTCATATACCTACATTGCAAAAATATGCCACATCTTTAAAAAAATCATGAAAATTAGGTCCATATATCCTAGCTGACTCACAAATACATAAACTATTTCCTCTAATCTATCAGTAGAAATTAATGTTTCAGAGTAGCATGTAAATATAGAGCATACAGTATTTGAAAAATTTTGTATCCATTCAAAAGTCACTCTTTGTTAGTAATTAGAAAATTTGCCAGCTATAGTCTCATGTTGCAGAAGAGAAATAATTCAGAAAAAATAATCAAACAGACTAAACAGTCTGGATTGTAAAAGAGCGAGTAAGCTATCTATAAATGATTCTCCTTTCATATAAACTAAGGCAAATAATAATAATTGTTATTTTTAAATTATTTCTGGTTACTAAATTATCTGCATCCCAAGGTGGGACTTTCTTCAGTTCAAACTAAGCTTGCATTACAAGGTAAATATTCTAAGGGCCATAATTAGAGACTTTGTCCACAAAGTTTCAGAGTTCAAGCTATGGTAATTTAGCAAGGGATTTTTCATCCATTGCCCTGCTGCCCAGCTTAACAATACTGTTCAGGGCTTTTATTGGTACACAGTGACACACAGTGCAAGGTAGTATTTAACCATGTAGCTCTGGAGCCAGCCACCTGTATTCAAATCCTGACTGTATCTTTCGTCAGATGTATGACTTTGGGTAAGTTTTTGAACATTTATGGCCTTGGATTTGTCACCAATAAAATGGGTACAATAATGTTACTTTAATGCTTATAATTTACCAATTAGACTCATTAAATGCTAGCCCTTATTTTTAGTTCATTACATTTATATTTAGTAGAAGGTAATATGATCAAATGCGTAAAGAGGTTTAAGTGTATTATTTTATAAATTACATTAAAATTACATTTGCAATTTACAAAAGAAGTTAAGGATCTAAGAATTTATTGGGAAATAATACTAAATGAGAGGTGCATCAATTTTCCACTAATTAATTCCATTGATTTTTAAAGATGGAAGCAAATTTAGAAGCTCAGCTTTTATAGGTATAGATAAAAATACTGAGCTCAAAAGAGATTGACTCACCTAGAAACTAAAGGGAAAGAAGGTAAAATTGCAAAGATTTCCTTAACAATTTTCTTAATTATGCTGTGTAAGGTTGTGAACATGACTTAAAATCCTTGAAAAAGGCTTTTTTGTATGAAAGATTCTCCAAATAACTCATTCAAAAACCATACTTTGAATATTTACTGTGTGCCTGTCATCACGTTAAATGCTGAACGAGAATAATGAGCAGTGACTAAAAGGTATGCAGGAGTTAAAAAGATGAGATTCTCCTTCTGTGTTAGCAACAGAAGGGCCCTTTAACTCCAGCACTGTTAGATGACTGATGAGGTCATCATCAGCTTTAGAAAATGTATAAATATCTTGCTTATAATCCCTTAGCCAGCAAACGACGTACATAAGTTCTGCAATTCCCAGTTTGTCTACCCAGCAAACATTGACCTTTGAGGCAAGAGGTTTTGAGGCATAAGGAAAATAAAGTTATTCAAACTTCATGTTGAATAAAAGAGGAGAACTGCAATCTTGGAAAACGTTTCTTAGCATTTATTTCAATCTGAAAAATAGTAAGAAATCATTTCTGGACTTTGTACCAGGATATTAGATTTTAAAAAGGTGTTGGATGTAAAAAGTGGATTTTTGCTTTTGAATTTTCAGCAGCTCTGAATGTGCTAAGGTAGAAACAATGATGCTCTGTGTCCTAGCAGTTAGGGCGGGGATACTTGCCTTTGCACTTTTCTCACAGTATCCCTCTAATTGCAGATTTATTCCTTGGAATTCCTGTCCTGATCTTTCTCTGACCTGTGTTATTTACCTCATTCCAATTGAGCACTGTCCCTATTCTACAGTCTCCTTTATGTGGTTCCTGCTGGAATCTGTTTCCTGTGCTGCTTGGAGAATGTCACGAGTTCTGACTGAGGGTTATCATTCTTTTCACACCTGCCACTGAATATATATTGTCAGATTGAAAGGGATGCCACTGTGTTTCCACATTTGAAAAAATACCACTTGAGAATATGAGTCCTGGTCTGGGGATGCAGCTCAGTGGTAAAGCAATTGCCTAGCATATGTAAGACCCTAGGCTCAATCCCCAGCACTTCAAAAAAAAAAAAAAAAAAAAAGGAAAAATAAGACGAAAAGAAAATATAAATTCTACTAATTAAGAGCTTTCCCTGTATAAGATAATGTGCTAGCATCTATTCCAGGGTCTCCTTATGCCTGTTCTGCACTATTATAAGGATTCTGATTTGATTTTCTCAATTCCAATCTTGCATGTACATTGTTGCCAGATAATCTTTTAAAAGCCTACCTCCAATGCATAATGTCTGATTAAAGAGTAAAACTGCTACATGTACACACAGGTTTTTAAAAGAGGATGAAATTGTATAGATCTGCATTCTAGGTGATAACAATGTACCAAAGTTAATTTCTCATTTTGATGTTGTGCTACAGTCTTGTCAGCACTGGGGGAAGCTGGGTGATGGTTATGTGGGACTCTTCATACTATGCATTCCCTATGAATCCACAATTACTTCAAAATCAAAAACTAAAACAAAAGAACCTATAAATGACTTACTCCATATTTTCAAAATAACTATAAAATTTTGTATTGTATTTCAGCATACCCTCCAATACAAAATCACTTAAAATTTTATAAAAAAGTCCTATTCTTATTAACATACTTTGGGCTTGACATTTCACTGCCTCTCTCCCACGCAGTCTGGCTTGTCAAACACTCTCTTTTAAGATGTACACTACGTTTGCCTGCTCCCTTCAACCAGTACCTGATCCCCTTCAGATAAATAAGGTCTCACCCATAAAACTTGCTATCCTCATCTCCTTTTCATTTCTAGCCCCACACAATTGTAAACTCATAGAGGATAGTTTGTGTCTCCTCCTTTCAGTCTGCACAGACTCTAGCAAGTGCTTTGCTCAGTATTTGTTAAGTGAATTGAAATGAGGCATTCAGTCTTCCAAACACAAGAACCACTGTACTGTACAAGTGAAAGTGGAAGCCACTTGTGATGAACTAATAAATCAATTTAAAAACACACAGGAACAAGATAATATGTCATCATAAGCTATTATAACCTTTTGTGCTTCATGAATCTTTTCTGAATATTCTCTGTTAAACACCATGGAAATCAAGGGTGGGCAGGTAAACTGACATATGCTCTGAAGTTAACAGATTCAGCCTCAGCATTAAGGCAAACACACTGGTACATAAAGCACAGAAGTTTCACACCAATTAAAAAGAAACGCCGAATCCGCCAGGTCTCTAAAACAATGCTTCAATTTCACCCTTTTATAAATTATATGAATGCTTTTAGTTTATTTTCACATTTTTTATTTCTCTCCACAATTCAATAATGAATGGTTTTTCAAACCCCTCCAGGGCCACTGGGTAGTGCCTTTCAAACAAGCTGGGAAGTGCAACCTTGATCTGAGGTGTCTGGGCCCCTTCCAGCTAGAGTTTCCATTCTGAGGCTCAAGTTATGATTTGTCTAGCATCCTATTCAAAGCAAAATTGTTATATCAGCACCCACCATAATGAAAGAAAACAAATGAACAATAATGTATCAACTGAAGAAGATGAAAGTATAAATTTATGCCTACCCATTTACCTAAGGGGAATCCTTGCTTCTAGAATCTGAAGTTGCTAAAAGAAACTGTTTTAATCCACTAATAAAAGCAGGTTGCCTCCAAAGATGGTGCTTCAGCAACCTTTCATTGAAGGTGGTTAAGCTGCTGACAGTCTATAATGAATTCATATTCAATAGCATAAATCAAGAACTTTCTAAAGGTAGGTACTATACTAGACACTAAATATACTTTTTTTATTTTTCTAGTCTCTGGAATGAATTCGATCATGGTAATATTTCTTCTAAACACAATCAGTATCTCTTTATTAATAAAATAATTTTAGTCAATAAATTGGACTTGGTTACACAATCTATGTTTCAAGCCACTTAGCATCCATATAAGGGACTACTCAGGCAGTGAGCAGCACCAATCTTAAACACTAGCTGCTGTTGGAGGAAATATTTACCATGTATACTTTTACCACAGAGACTGGGAAAAAAAGTACATTTAGTGTCTAGTACAGTATTTGCCTTTAGAAGGTTCTTGACAGTATGACCATCTGATGAAACAACTGAAATCTACTTTTTCATTAATTATACTTTTCCTAATGTTTATGAATTGACAATGTATAAAAGGGTCATTTAATTTTTGTTTTGATCTTCATCTAATGACAAGCCTTTAATTATGGAACTTTTAGCCACGCTCAGTGGTGCATGCCTTTAATCGCAGTTAAAACTTTCAAAGCTGAAGCAGAAGGATCACAAGTTCGAGGTCAGCCTGGGCCACTTACTGAGGCTCTGTCTCAAAATATTTTTTTAAAGGACTGGGAATGTAGCCCAAAGTAGAGTACTCCTGGGTTCAATCCCCAATACTATATATGCAAACTATAACCACTTTAATCCTTCATTAAAAAATTTCATTAAGATTTGCAAAGTCAAGGAGAAGAATATGTGTATCCAGAAGAGTGGCTTGCCAATATTTTTTAATTATCTTAAGCTTAGAGCCATAGTAAAACTTTTTAATAAATCAAGAAAAAATTAGCCTGATACAGGTTTTAATTTGGGTAAATAATTCCAAATAAACTGATGTTTTGACACCACAATACTTCAGAGAAGCATTGGAAAATCTGTTTCTTTTAGTGATGACCTTACAAAGAAATAAATTTACATTAGTTTTACTTGGAAATACTGAGGTTTCTGGGTGCCATTATTCCAAGTATTATCAAAAAGACTTCTTCCAAGTAATGACCAGAAAGTTAGGAATAAAGTCCATACAGTTCACCACAAATCTCTATTTAGGGATATGATTTGATATAATTTATGAAAGATTGCTAGTGCAAGTTAAGTGAAATCAACATAATTTATATAAAATCTAATGGTTTGATATATTCTATCAAAACACGGATTTGATTATTTCAAGGTTAAATGGTGTAGGTGTAAAATACAATAATTCAGGATTGTGTTGACAAAATCAATTTAAACCTGGAGAATTTAATGAAACATTTGAGGATGCAAAGATATTAAATCAGTTAAGCTTTCAATATCGTTGCTTCAGTATTGTTGCTTTCAATATTGTTGTTTCTATTATATGTATGTATAGACTTTCTATAACCAAAAAAACATAGACGTAGCATGGAGTTTTCTGGATGAAGCAAATTCTAAGATTTATTCATAATAAATATTAAACACATTTAAGAAAAGTACTAAAGGAGAAAGGGTAACATCAAATGAAACTGATAAAATATACATAATTTTTCTCTTTGTGAATAAAATTAATACAGGAAAAAAAGGAGAGAAAGAAGAAACATGGATAAATGCAATGACCATGAGAAATCCATGCACCCTAAGACTGAAGATTTGAAATTGTAAATCAGGATAAGAATCAGGAAAACCGTAAGGAAGATAAATTCTAGAATCAATATAGAGTTAATTTTTCAAATTTTCCTGACAAAGAAACCCCAAGAAATGCTATTGAATAAATCACACTGAAAAGTGGATGTGGGAAAACATTTGAAGCAGACTGTAAGTGGAGGTAAAAGGAGATGTATAATGTAATTAAGGAATACCCAAATGGATATTATCCACAAAGAGTTCCAATAGGTATAAATCTTTGGTGAAGAGTTTGGGTATATACAATAGTCTTGCAAAGAATTACTAGAAAGAATACTTAAATTCTTGAATGTTGAAGACATCTCTAAAACAGAAAGGAACACATAGCCAAAGGTGATCCCAGGAATTGTCTCTAATGAGAATGAAGTAAAAAGAGAAAGAAATAACAAAGTAGATGGTCAGAGAATAATGTGATATAAAATAAATCTAGGGAAGGGATCACTTCATCATTAAACTCTATTGGGCATTCTTAAAATGCATTATCACTACTGAAATAAAGTATACACTATTCATAAATAAGTAATATTTCCATGGGCAGCTATAATTAATAGATCTTCAAATCTCTATGGTTTTATATAATAGTAGCTTATTTTTTGCTTTCAGGAAGCCCAGACCGGATATTCCTTGTTCATAGACTAGCGTTCCAAGAGGTCAGAACATGGAGCTTTTTACTTGTGGCCCTCCCTCTTCAAGAACCTCAGAGTTCTCTGCATTTGAGCAACAGACGGATAAAGAGAATGAAGAACTGTGGATTAGAGGCATTATGGTTCAAGCCTGGAGAAGGAATATGTCACTTCTCATTATCCTTTTGGCCAAAATGTCCCAAGGACTTATAATTGCAAGTACAGTTGAGAAATGTAATCTACAGGCTCTGAAAGAGGAGAAATCTGGTTTGGTGGACAGCTATTAAATTTTTGGAACAGTCCATTTGGGATATGTATAATTAATGATAATATTGAGAGGATATAAACCAAACAAAATTTAAACATTTAAATTTTATGATGTTCGTAAAGATTTAGAATTAAACAATTCTTTTAAAAATTTTTATCAAAATGCCTGACTTCTAGCTTTAATCCTGCCACTGACTGCATATATATCAGCAAATTACATTTCCTTTCCTTATGGTTATAATAGCGCTGGTGGCAGAGTAAATATATTAAAAATTTTTGAGCAATATTTAATGGAAATGACAGTTACATTGTGTTTCATAGAAATACTATAAGCTAAATGAATGAATCTAATAATTTTTTTGTAACTAAATAACAATAAAAGCCAGCACCATGCAAAGTACATTACATTCCTTAGACTTTGTGACTGAGAATAACTAAAGAGTTTACTCTCAAGAACTCAGGCTTCAGTGAGGCAAATAAGCACAATGCCTAGTATTTCAATGAGAAAAATCACTTGCAGATGAATTGCTATTTGAATCATAGAAACAAGTGTGTTACTTGGGGAAAGATCTGGAGGTTCTAGTATCTTGAAATTGAAAATTTTAGCTCCATTACTTCCTCTTTAAATATGTCTATTTCTTTGATAATACAGTTTTTCATCTCTTGAACTTTCTCACTTAGTCCCTTCATTGATTCTTCTTTTAGTTCATTGTTTTTTTGTTTTTTTAGTAATCAGTTGGTTGATAATTTTTTGCAGCCTTTGAAGGTAAATGGATAGCAATGGAAAAAATCATGCGGAGTGAAGTTAGCCAAACCCAGAGAGACAAGGGTCAAATGTTTTCCCTCATTTGTGGAGGCTAGAGCTAAATCCAGGTTTGAGAAGGTAGTCAAACTCATGTGTTCCACCCACCAAGAGCATAACAACACATAATCTAGGGGGAAATGTAGACTTGTGACAGAGGAGAGGGAGGGAAGATGCAGAGGAAAGGGAGGGGAAGGGTGGATGGGTTGGGATCTATAGAGACAATCAATAATGTAACATACCTTTTGCCACACTGAGAAATCAAATATTATTTATACAATAATTTAATTCAGGAAAATTCATAATAATTTATTTATGGACATTTTTGTCTGTTATAGGGGCATAATATAGAAGAATCAAGAGAATGGGGTATGGGCAATGTGGGGCTAACTATAGTTTACTATCAAAATCATATCATAGGGGCTGGAGCAATGGCTCAGTAGTTCTGGTTCTTGCCTGGCATGTGCAAGGATGCTGGTTTGAACCCTAGCACTGGGTACATAATGAAGTGTTGGAGCAACGAAAGCCACATGAGAAACTAAATAAAATTATCTCTTTCTCTCTCTCTTACTGTGCCTCTTTTAAAAAAAAATCATATCATATTGTTCTTTATAAGCAGTTATGATTCTACAACTTGACTGCTTAATAAAATAAATTAGATGACAATGATTTGCTTTCAGATCGCTAATAAAATGTTTAATTAAAAAACAAGAATGTTCTCAATGAAATAGTTAAATAAAATTTTTCTGTTATTAAAAGTTTCAGATATCCTCATCCAGGAAACATACTGAACACCCAATAGGACGAACCAAAGGAGAAGCTCACCAAGACATATCATATTCAAAATGTATAACAGGGAAATCAAGGAAAGAATAGTGAAAGCTGCCAAAGAGAAATGCAAAATCACATTCAGAGGCAAACCAATAAAGATCACATCTTACTTTTTAGCTCAGAACCTAGAAGCAAGAAGATATTGGAAGGAAATTTTTCAATGTCTGAATGACCACAACATGCAACTAAGAATACATACTCAGCAAAACAGCTTCAAATTCAATGGGAAATTAGAAAATTTCATGATAAGATCAAACTTGCAGCTTTCATGAACAGAAAATCAACATTACAAAGAATCCTCAAGAATAAACTCCAAATAGTACAAGAATAAATAATCCTCAAAACTCACAAATAGAGGAAATTCAATAAAGATACATGCTATCAATAAATAACCAAGACAACACAGAACTTACTAATAAAACAAAATGATTATGAAACACAAAAACATAACTATTCTAACTCTAAATGTGAGTAGTCTTAATGCACTAATCAAAAGACATAGATTATTGAATTGAATCAAAAAACAAAATTCAACAATATGCTGTTTACAGGAGACCCAACTTACAGATAATGATCCACAGATTGAGAGTGAAAGGATGGGAAAAAATCTACAAGGTGTAAGGCCCAAGAAAGCAAGCTGGAGTTGCAATACTTACATTGACAAAGTAGACAGCAAACATAATCAGAAGAGATAAAGAAGGCCACTACATCCTAAGGGAACAATACAATAGGAATATAGCCATAGCAAATACATACTCTCCAAATACCAGTGCTCCCAATTAGATGGATAAATTACTTCATAACATAAAACCACTTGTGGACCTCAACACAATAATACGTGGAGACTTTAATACTCCTTTATCACCAACAGAGAGATCTTCAAAGCAAAAAATAATAAAGAGATCTTTAGCCTGAATAATTCCATAAATCAAATGGACTTAACAGATATCTACAGAATATTTCACCCCAAATTGGGTGGAATATATCTTCTTCTCAGCAGGGCATTGATCCTTCTCCAAAATTGATCATATTATAGTTCACAAAAGAAATCTCAGCAAATATAAAAAAGTAGATATTACATCATGTACCTGTTAGATCATGACACCATGACCCTAGCAATTAAGAGTAATATTTATGACAGAAAATACATATACATGGAGATTAAATAATGCCCTGTTAAATGAAGAATGGGTCTGAGAAGAAATGAGAGAAGAAATCAAAAAATTCTTGGAAGTGAATGAGAATGAAGATGCAACATATTGAAACCTCTGGGACAGCATGAAACCATTCTTAAGGGGAAAATTTATAGCACTAAATGCCTATAATAAAAATTAGGACATATTCTGACTAAATAAGCTTGTGCTCCACCTCAAATTCCTGCTAAAGGAAAAATAATCCAATCCCAAAGCCAGGAGAAGGCATGAAATAAGATCAGAGCTATACTCAATGAAACTAAGAACAAAAAATATTTAAAAATCAACAAAACAAAGATCTGGTTCTTTCAAAAAAATAGATAATTGACAGATCCCTGCCAATCTCACTAAAAGAAAGAAAGAACTGAAGTAAATCAACAAAATTGCCATTGTAAAAGGAGTGATTACAACGTACGGCATGGAAATCAAACAGAATATCAGAACATGCTTTGAAACACTATACTCCTTTAAATTAATCTGGAAAATATGGACAAATTTCTAGACACACACAACATCCCCAAATGGATGCAAGACAATATTGAAATTCTAAACAGACCAATAACAGGCACTGAAATCTATATAACAATTAAAAGCTTTCCAAAGAAGAAAAGCCCAGGACCTTATGGATTCCCCACTCAGTTTTACTACGCCTATAAGGAGCTAACACCTCTCCTTATTAAACTATTCCAAGAAAATGAAAAGGAGGGAACTCTCCCGAGAACTTTTTATGAGGCAGCCAAAACTCCAATACCAAAACCCAACAAAGACACATCAAAAGAATGACTACAGACCAATATCCCTGATGAACAGAGATACAAAAATCCTTAATAAGGTTCTATCAAACTGCATTTAAAAACACATCAAGAAGATACTTCATCACAATCAAGTGGGCTTCATTCCAGGTATACAAGGCTGATTCAACATATGCAAATCAATAATATGATTCATCACTTAAACAGAATTAAGGACAAAAAAAATCACAAGATAACCTCAATTGATGCAGAAAGGGCCTTTAATAAAATCCAGTACCCATTTATACTCAAAACTCTAGAGAAGATAGGTATCAAAGGAACTTATCTATGTAAAATCCATATATGCCAAACTCTCAGCTATTAAATATTAAATGGAGAAGAGCAGAAAGCAGTTCCAAAAAACTCAGGAACAAGACATGGCTACCATAAATATGTATTTGGTGAAGGGTGAAGGAGTGAGGCAGAAGGGAGGGTAGAGGGAGTGAAGATAGGGAAAGATCAAGAGAGACAACCAACAATGTACCATATTCCTTTCCGCCTGCCCCAGAAGCCAAATAATACTTATCCAATCATTTAATTCTGGAAAATTCACAATCTAAACATTTATATCACTTATAGAATATAGAAGGATTAAGAGACTTGTTTGTGGGCAATGTGAGGGCAACTCTGGTTTAGGGCCAAATGCATATCATTGTTACTTTATATGCACTTATGATTATAGAATAACTCAACTCCTTAATAAATTTTAATAGATGGATATAGAGAAATAATTGAGGGAAACATTATCAAACTTTCAAGAACCGATGTATATATACTTAGTTATCCATGGCTAATGCCATATCATGGAAGCCCAGCTTGGGTTCCCCCTGTTGCTGTTTCCCCCCAGAAGAACTAGTTAAATGGATATGTCATGGAGGAAAGAGATCTCCTTCTGGGATGATTCACCCATATTCCAACACTTCAGTCTCCTATGAGTTCTTCCTACAACCTCCCCACATCCCCCTCCCTATGCCTCCAAGTATCCTAGCGAGTCATCTCCCTGCTGCATTGAGAATCATACAATTTGAAGTTATTATTAGCTTAGCCGTCTAACATACTGCTTCCCCATGTATTCTAGCTTCCACAGATGAGAGATACCATTTGGCCCTTGAGTCTCTGAGATTGGGATACTTCACTTAGCATAATTCTTTCTATCTCCATCCATTTGATATCGAAAGCCATAATATCCTCTTATTTAATGGCCGAGTAGTATTCCATTGTATATACGTACCAAAGTTTTTGTGTCCACTCCTTGAGTGAGGGGCATCTGGGTTGGTTCCATAACCTAGCTATAGTAAATTGAGCTGCTATAAACATTGATGAAGCCTCATCACTATAATATGCTGATTCTAACTCTTTTGGGAAAATACCCAGGAGTGGAATAGCTGGGTCATAAGATGGTTCCATCCTTAATTTTTTGAGGATTCTCCACACTGCTTTCCATAGGGGCTGAACCAGCTTGCAGTCCCACCAGCAGTGCAACAGTGTTGCTCTTTTCCCACAGCACCCCAGTATCTGTTGTTCGAATTTTTCATTTTTGCCACTCTTAACAGGAGTGAGGTGGTATCTCATTGAAGTTTTGATTTGCATTTCCCTGATAGCTAATGAGGTAGAGCATTTTCTCATATAATTATGGGCTTTCTGAACTTCCACTGGTGAGAAGTTTCTTTTAAGATCTGTAGCCAATATTGATTGGATTATTTGTGATTTTGGTGTTTAGTTTCTTTAGTTCTTTATATATTCTGGATATTAGCCCTCTATCCAAGAAAGGTTTTCTCCCATTCTGTAGGATCTCTCTTGATCTTCTTCTTCTTCTTTTTTTTTTTTTTGTTTTTTAACTAAAAGTAGTAGGATTTATTCAGGAAGAAGAACAGAGATTCCAAAAGGCGGAGGGGCACCTGGAAGCAGGACACCCTCTCTGGATGTTCTTGATTAGAACTTTAGCTGTGCAAAAACTTTTTAGTTTAATTGCATCCCATTCATTCCTTATTGACTTTACTGCTTGAGCCATGGGACTTTTGTTAAGGAAGGTGCTGCCGAATCCTATATCCTGTAGTGTTGACGTTATTTCTTTTTCTAGTAAGTTTAAAGTTTTTGGCTTAATATCCAGGTCTTTGACCCATTTAGATTTAATTTTTGTTCAGGGTGAAAGATAAGGATCCATTTTAGTTGTCTACATATGGCTGTCCAATTTGTCCAACACCATTTATTGAACAGGCTATCTTTCTTCCACACTATGCTTTTGATCAAATATCAAATAGTTAAAGATATGGGGGTTTGTCTCAGGATCTTCAGTTCTGTTTTGATACCAATACCATGCTGTTTTTGCTACTACAGCTCTGTAGTATAATATCAGGTCAGGGATTGAGATACCGCCTACTTTTTCCTTCCTGTAGAGTAATGTTTGGCTAGTCTGGATCACCTGTTATTCCATATGAACTTGAGAATTGCTTTTTCTATATCTGTGAAGAATGCCATAGGTATCTTGATGGGGATTGCATTATATCTGTATAGGGCTTTGGGTAGAATGGCCATTTTTATTATATTGATTCTGCCTAACCATGAGCATGGAATGTTTTTCCATCTACTCAGGTCTTCTGTAATTTCTTTTTTTAGTGTTTGATAGTTTTCTTTGTAGAGGTCCATAATATCCTTTGTAAGGTTAATGTCCAAGTATTTCATTTTTTTGGAAGCGATGGTGAATGGGAGAGATTTCCTGATTTTTCTGCAGATTTGTTGCTGGAGTAAAGGAATGCTAGTGACTTACTGGAGTTGATCTTGTAACCAGATACTTTGCTACAATCCCCATTAAGCTCTAGGAGTTTTCTAGCCAATGTTATTGGGTCTTCCAGGTATAGAATCATGTCATCAGCAAATAGAGATAACTTAACTTCCTCCTATCCTATACAAATTTCTTTGATTTCCTTGTATTGCCTGATAGCTCTGGCAAGGGTTTCAAGGACTGTATTGAACAAGAGTGGGGAAAGCGGACAGCCTTGTCTTATTCCTGAATTCAGTGGAAATGCTTTCAGTTTTTCTCCATTGAGGATTATGTTGGCTATGTGTCTGTTGTAAATGGATCTGACATAGTTAAAGTATCTTCCCTTGATCCCTGTCTTTTCCAAAGCTTTGAGCATAAAGTGGTGTTGAATTTTATCAAATGCCTTCTCTGTGTCAATTGAGATGATTATTTGATTTTTGTTTTTAATTCTGGTTATGTGATGAATAACATTTATTGGTTTGTGTAGGTTGAACCAGCCTTGTTTTCCTGGAATGAAGCTCACTTGATCATAATGTATTATCTTTTCTGCACTTTTTTTTTTCCAGGGCTGAGGACCGAACTGGGGACATTGTGCATGCTAGCAAGCGCTCCACTTAGCTAAATCCCCAACCCCTGTATTATCTTTTTAATGTGCTTTTGCATCCGATTAGCTAAAATTTTATTAAGGATTTTGGCATCAAAGTTCATCGGGGAAATCGGTCTGTAATTTTCTTTCCTTGACATGTCTTTGTTGGGTTTTAGAATCATTGTAATATTTGCTTCATAAAAAGTGTTTGTGAGTAATCCCACTCTATCAATTTCCTGGAAGAGCTTGTAGAGGATCGGTGTTAGTTCTTCTGTGAAGACTTGGTAGAATTCTGCCATATATCCATCCGGACATGGGCTTTTCTTTTTTGGTAGAGCTTTGATTGATGCTTCAATTTTGCATTCTGTGATGGGTTGTTTTAGATTTTCAATATCCTCCTGTGTTAAAGATGGGATGTCTTGTGTGTCCAAGAACCTGTCCATGTCCTCCAGATTATCAAGCTTGGCAGAGTATAAATTTTCAAAATAGGTTCTGATAATTTTCTGGATCTTGGATGAGTCTATGGTGATATCCCCATTTTTGTCTTTGATTTTGTTGATTTGCTTCATTTAGTTCTTCCTTTTGGTGAGGTTGACAAGGGGTATGTCGATCTTGTTTATTTTTTCAAAGAACCAACCCTTAGTTTTGTTAATAGTTTGTATAGTTTTTTCGTTCTCAATTTCATTGATTTCAGCTCTGATTTTGGTAATTTCCTGTCTTCTATTAGCTTTGGGGTTGGATTGTTCCTCCTTTTGTAGTTGTTTGAGTTGAAGCATAAGGCTATTCATCTTTTTTTTCCTAGATTTTTGATGTATGCACTCAGTGCTATAAATTTACTTCTTAAGAATGCCTTCATATTGTCCCAGAGGTTACAGTATGTTGTTTCCTCATACTCATTCAATTCCAAGAATTTCTTAATTTCTGCTCTCATTTTGTCTTTTACCCATCCTTTGTTTAAGAGGTAATTATTCAATTTCCAAGTATTTGAGTACTTTCTGTTGTTTCCCTTGTTGCTGATTGCTAAGATCATAGCATTATGATCTGACAGAATACATAGGATTATAGCCACTTTTTTATATTTGTTAAGATTATCTCAGTGAACTAGGATCTGGTCTATTTTAGAGAAGGATCCACGAGGTCCTGAGAAGAAGGTAAATTCAGCTGTCTTAGGATGGAATATTCTGTAGATGTCTGTTAAGCCCAATTGATTAATAGAGTTGTTCAGATTGGAGATGTCTTTATTGATTTTTTGTTTTGATGTTCTGTCTAGAGTTGATAGTGGTGTGTTGAAGTCCCCCAGAACTATTGTGTTGAGATCGATGAAGGGATTAATGTCCTTAAGTATTTTTCCATATGTTTGGGGGGGTTATAATTGGGGGCATAAATGTTAATTATCATTATATCTTCTTGATAGACTCTCCCTTTTAGGATGATATAGTGACCCTCTTTGTCCTTTCTGACTAGTTTTAGTTGGAAACTGATTTTGTGAGAAATTGGAATCACCATGCCAGCTTGATTTTTTGGGCCACAGACCCAGTAGACATTTTGCCATCCTTTCACTTTCAGCCTGTGTCTATTTTTGAGTGTCAAATGTGTTTCTTGCAGGCAACATATTGCTGGATTTTGTTTTTTGATCCAGTGGGTCAGTCTGTGTCTTTTAATTGGCACATTGAGACCATTTACATTCAAAGTTAGAATAGATATGGGAGGCTGAGTCTCTGATTTTGTATCAATTACAGAGTTGTGAGTCATCTTGGAAGTCAATTTGTGTATAATATGATTATTGACTCACCCTTGTTTAAGGATTTAGAATATCATAGGCATTTTCTTCTCAATGGAGAATATCCTTGAGGATATTCTGTAGTGCAGGATTTGTGTTCATGTATCTTGCTAGCTTGAGTTTATCGTTGAAGTATTTAATTTCCCCATCATATTTGAAGCTGAGTTTTGCCAGGTATATTATATCTGTGTGGAAGTTGTTATTTTTTAATACTTGAAAGATATTGTTCCAAGCTCTTCTGGCCTTCATCGTTTGCTCTGAAAAATCCATAGTGATCCGAATTGGTTTGCCTCTGAATGTGATTTGGGGCTTTTCTCTAGCAGCTTTTAGAATTCTCTCTTTAATTTCTCTGTTATTCATTTTGTATATGATATGTCTTGGTGAGTTTCTCTGATTAGGCCTATTTGGTATTCTATAAGCATCTTGGATGTGGTATTACGGATCAATAGTAAAGTGAGGGAAGTTTTCGCTTATGATTTTGCTTAAAAGGTTCTTGAAGCCTCTTGTTTGCTGTTCGGAGTTTTCCTCCAGGCCAATGATTCTCAGATTATTACAACTCATCTCATCAAATATTACTTGGAAGTTCTGATTATGTAATATAACCTGTTTATCCTATTTGTCTTCTTTGAATTCTACATAGTTTAACCTATCCTCATTTTATGATACTCGTTCTTCAAGAGCTGAAGTTCTATTTTCAGCGGAGTATACTCTGGTGTTGGTATCTTCCAGTGAAGATTTGAATTGGTTAACCGTGTTTTTCAATCCTGATAGCTCTGCTACATCTCTTTTCAGAATGTCTATTTCTTTGTATAGGTGATCTCTCAAGGAATTGTTCCCTTATTTCTCTGTAGAAGTTGTCTCTCATCTCTTGAAGTTATTCTCAGTTCTTTCCTTATTTCATCTCTCAACTCTTTGATTGAATTACTAATCATAATGTTGATAAAATGTCTTTGGATTTCATCTAGGGCCCCAGCAATGAGGTCCTTGGGTGGAAAGCTGTGGGGTTGAGGAGGTGAGTTCTTTCCCCTTTTCCTCATTTTCCAAGTCAGAGAGCATGTCTTGTACTTCAACCTTGTTACTCTTGGTGGAGTAATTGGAGCTTCTTATGGCTTTGCTTCATTGTGATAGGTAGCTATTTGGTCAATACAGACCTAAAGATGCCAGACCGTTCTGTGAGAACTTGAAAGGCAATAAGTGCAAATACTAGTCCGTTTCAACTAAAACAGACGTGCTGATGACTAGCACCAATAGAAGCAGTTTTCTTTGAGA
The DNA here is from genome assembly GCA_004027875.1 of Aplodontia rufa. NCBI lineage: Eukaryota > Metazoa > Chordata > Mammalia > Rodentia > Aplodontiidae > Aplodontia > Aplodontia rufa. The sequence goes on along the minus strand of PVKS010004870.1, from coordinate 13,874 downwards.
GACCTCTCACTGTATATTATGTTAGCAAGCAAGTACTCGTTTTGAAGCATGTCTATTTCTTCAGATAGTAGCGACTCTCTGAAAGTGGGGAGAAGGAATGACTAGGAAGTCAAGGAGGTGAATTCGGGAGGTATAAAATCACACCTGCTTTAGAGTAAAGAGGAACAAGGGATTAGGGGGGAGTAGGTTATTCTATTAGGAATAAGGAAAACATAGAAATGGGGTGAGGGTAGGGTAAAGACTTTGGGTGAGGATGAGAGAAAAATGCTTATATTTAGGGATTACCAGAGTACAGGGGAGGAAGAGGTTAGTATGAGGTGTGGTTATCTTCACTCACCAACGGCTGAGGCTATTTTGCTATCATGAAATGTTTTCCTGATTGGGACCCATTGTTAAAGGGATAGCAGTAGGGTTTATGAAGACATAGGGAAAGTAGGAGCCAATCACCAATACATACACATGGATAAATATTTACATCCACCAATACCAAATTCAGTATTAATCGTAAAGAAAGAAAGGAAAAAAACCCTACAATAATGTTAAAAATTTTAAAATATTATATTCCAGCTGGATCCCTGTTTAAGAAAAACAACAAGAGGCAAACAAAAAACAAAACTAGTTGGTAAAGTTCTGAGTTTTTCTGACCCCTAGGTCAGTGAGTATGTACCATGGGGGGATGTGTTCAAATCTGTCATCTAGCTGGGGATTCTTAGCAGTTGTGCTTGTCAGGGGAGAAGCAGTTTGGTTAAGATCGGTGACCTGGTTTTTCTTAGAGGATCTCCTCAAAATTTTCTATTGCAAAGGGGTATAATAACATGCCTTCTCTCACTTTTTTTGAGGATAGATTTCAGCTCCCTCTGGGCTGTAATCCTGAGATGATTACTTTCTGCCTATCCACACTCTAGAATTTCTTGGGCCTGGGACTCAGAAGCTGTAGACAATCTAATTGATCCTAGTGTAGATGTGTGGGTCTCTGACTGATCCAAGGAGAGTGGCCAGCCTGAAACTTGCTTCCTCAGGATCACTGGTGACCCACTCTGTGTGACTTATGATCTTCAGAAGTTCCAAGAACTGCTCTGTGGTGTTGATTTAAACCCGCGAAAGATGGTCCAGATTGTGCTGGTGCTTATGGGGTTCTCTGTTGCAAGCACTAGGGGGCGCCCACCTGGAGAGGTCAAGGCCTACATAGCCTTGGCTATGCACAGGGCGCAGATGTTAAGGTGAAGCCCATGCTGCCCCATATATTCAAAGCTTCCTGAGGTAGATCTCAAACAGAGGCTGTAGCAGGCAATCCCCTTGAGAACGATGTGCCCTGCTGCAGCAAGCTCTGTTCACGGACTCATCCTATTTGGGCATGTAGAGGGGCGGGCAGAAGTTTGCCTACCAAGAGGTTTTTGAGCTGAAGAGGTGATTCGCAGTTCCCTACAGCCCTCAGGACAGATGGCCAGTTGCAGGGGTGGTAACTTCTCTTTTTATGAATGTGGGGACTGAGGCCCCAAGTCGTTGCTGAGTGACCAGCCATGCTCTTGCACGCTGGTTGGAGCACTTATGTTAAAGGACTTTAAAATCAGCTCTTGTAAACCATGGGCACAGGTGGAGAATTATTGTCCACTGTGATTGAGTTAAAGATCTTGTGCAGAATCTTCTCCTTCCCCGGCACAGTGGGCAACGACCCGAGGTGGAGAGGGAACTCCCAGCACCACACAGACCCTTTGGGAAACGGCCCAATCTTGGGGCAATAGAATCCAGTTTTCTGGCCATGTTGTCTGAGAATCCAAGACTGTTTTTTGCTGAGCAACCCGCCCCGCCCTCAGGGAAACATCACAATGGCGAGCCGGATGCTGCCGCTCCCACAAACAGCTGTAAGTTCGCTAATGTGAGCAATTGATTCCCAGAGCTTTATACAAGATCATGTAAATTAAGAGCGGTCAGATCAGGGAGTTCACAGCCAGCTGGGTTAGTCTACTTGATTAGGAAACTTGCTCTGTTTCCTCCCCTCCAGATTAGCTCCCCTCCCGCCAGGTGTGGGGCAGATTGTGCGGGCTCCACAAACTTCTCCTTTATATTCGTTAATGGACCACATTATACCTTTGGAGTTAAAAAATTAGTGGGGGATAATGTTCCCCCACACTGGGAGCTTTGTCCTACCTTGGGAATCCCAGTGCTCTCCTGCACGGTGAGGTGATTCTCAGGAGCATCTCCGAGTCACTGATGGTGGGGTGGATGCCATCTTCCCTTCCCAATAAATTTTTAAAAAATGATTAAAGCTGAGTTTCCAAGCTTTCAACTTCTGAACCCTGAATATATTCATTGTTGTTCCCATCTGTTTGCTTAATACTCATATAAAATGTCAAGGGAGTGTACATCTACATTGTCTTACCATCACCCTTGCACTCTTTGTGGTCTGGAAAAGACTGGACTGGAAAATGATGGGTCTCATTGACCAGCATAACTGGGTTGGCAATTGCAGCAATTATAGCAGCCTGTGCTCTGGATGTGGTTCTCAAGCTTATCTACATATTGAAATCTTCTAGAAAAATTTAAACACTCTGTCCTGATTCACAGCTCTATCTATTATGCTCTTTTTAATGCAGTATCCAGCCTGGGAATGGGGATTTTTTTTAAAGCTCCTGTGATGATTCTCCTGTGCCTCCAACAGAGAAAGCCACTAGTTTGGGATGTTTTCCTTTCCCTTTTAATATTGTACAGCGAGTCTGAAACTCTCTTAAAGGAAAATGATAATCCAGGGAATTAATGTTCAATACCAATTCTTATCTAATTATTAACTAGACTCTATTATGTGATTATTATTTACTATACAATATTCTGGGATCTTGGAATACCAGCGAATGAAACAAAGTTTTGTGAAGTTACATTAACCAGAAAAGACACAAAAATAATTAATATAGTAAATAAATACATTTCTTAGGATAATAAAAGGTGTTAAACATGGTAAAGGGAATCAAGACCAACTGGGAGAAAAGAAGGATTAACCATTTTAAAGAACATCATGAAGGAGATCTTTCATCCACCCTTTCGTCAACCCTTTGCTGAGCACTTTCTGTGTACGATGACATTACTGTCTGCCTTACAATCCTTGTATTTTACTACTTTATACAATAAATTATATAACTGAATAAGTGAGCCTCAAGAACATTAAATAATTGCTCAAAATCACAATAAATATAGGTTGATGGCAGAACTAGGAATAAAAATAAGGTTTGAGTTCAAAGTCAGTGCTCTTACATGATCTCTTCTTCCTTTCTAGTCATATGATTAAATATCTACTTATTGTTTTTTAATTGGTGATTTATAGATATGCATAAAGGTGAAATTCACTGTGGTATATTCACACATGTATGTACGTTCCATGATTTGGTCAATTTCTTTACACAGTTCTTCTCATTTCCTGTCCCTCCTCCCTCCTACTCTCTTTCTCCCTCTACTCCACTGGTCTCCTTTTGACTTTCATGTGATTTCTAAATTTTTTCTTCTCAGTTTGCATTGGCATCTGCATATAAGAGAAAACATTCGATCCTTGACTTTATGAGGCTGGCTTATCTCAGGTAGCATGATGTCCTCTAATTCCAGGAAAAATTTTTAAAAAAATAGCTATAATTTCATTCTTCTTTATGGATGAGTAAAACTCCATTGTGTATATGTACCATATTTTCTTTACCCTTTTATGTGTTAACAGGTACCTGGGATGGTTCTATACCTAGGCTGTTATGAATTGTTCTGCTACAAACACTGATGTGCCTGTGTCAATATAGTATGCTGACTTTAGTTATTTTGGATAAATAGCAAGGAAAGAGACAGCTCAGATATGCAGTGGTTCCATTCCTAATCTTTTGAGAATCTCAATAATGCTTTCCAAAGTGATTGCACCAACTTCAGTCCCACCAACAAAGTAGCAGGACACAAGCTCAACATACATACATCATTAGCTTTACTATATTCTAATAATATATCTGTTGAGAAAGAAATCAGGAAAATTTTCCCATTCTCAATAACCTCAACAAAAAAAAAAATAATTACTTGGAATAAATCACACCAATAAGGTGAAAGCCCTCTATAATAAAAACTATAAAACACTGAGGAAAGATATTGAAGAATGCCTTAGAAAATGAAAAGACCTCCTACATTTTTGGATAGGAAGAATCAATGTTGTCAAACTGGCCATACTACCAAAAATATTACCTAAATTTAATGCAATTCCCATTAAAATATCAATGACATTCTTCAGAGACTAGAAAAAAGTCCTAATATTCATTTGAAGAATAAAAGACACAGAAAAACCAAAGCAATGCTGAACAAGAAGAGCAACACTAGAGGCATCAAAGTATACTACAGATCTATCATAACAAAAATGGTATAGTATTGACATGAAAACCAATGGAATAGAATAGAGAACATTGAGAAAAACCCACAGAGATACAAGCATCTGATACTTGTCAAAGTTGCCAAAAAAAAAAAAATGTTGGAGAGTGCTGGAGCAGTGGTTGAAAGGTTAGAGCATTTGCCTGACATGCACAAAGTCCTGTGTTTGAACCCCAGCACCACATATACAACTAAGTGTCCAAAAAACAACAAGTTGAAAAAAACTAAATAAAGTTGATTCTCTCTTTTTCTTTCTCTCTCACTCTCTTTAAAAAAAATATGTTGAGAAAAAAAAAGTAGCCTTTTAAACAAACAGTTCTGGGAAAACTGGATATTCACATGTAGAAAAATGAAACTAGATCCCTATCTTTAAACCTGCACAGAAATCAACTGAAAGTGGATCAAAGACCTAGGAATTAGACAAGAAACTTTGCAACTGATGCACTGAAACATAGACTCAACACTCCAACATATTCACACAGGCACCAATTTCTTTAACAAGACCTTTATAGCTCCAGAAATAAACCAAGAATTGATAAGTGGGATAGCATCCAATTAGAAAGCTTCTGCACAGCAAAGGAAACAATTAAGAATGTAAAGAGAGAGTCTACAAAAAAGTCTTCAACAAGATCGAAAAGATTCATATGATTCTTTTCACCTCTGTGTGAGTTAGATATGTGCTGTTTTTGGTGAATATCAGAAGTTCAAACTACCATTTCCAACAATATGCTATTCAGTAAGTGATGCAAATTTTCAGTCAAGTAAGGAGTGGGATTAAGTTTTGTTGGAAGAGACTGAGCCATGCGTTATCACCAAGATTGTGGTCCTAGATTCACTCTCTGCCCCACTTCACCATTGCACTGTAGTTTGCCCCTTTTTCATTCTACCAACTGGAAGTTGAAGTAATTAATTGTGGCAATGAGTCGCCTTTCCCTGGTGCTAAACATATCTCTGGGTCTATGGAGCTGAATACAGCACTTCCTGAAATGGTCAAAATAACAAACGAAAGCTTTTCACTTAGATTCCTAAAGATGTGGTGGCTATGAAACATGAATGTATATACCAGTGTTTGTGCAAATAAAATTATTTATTTCTTGCTGCTATATTTTAATTCTACCATGATACTGTACACTAAACTTCCGCATTTGTTGAACTATCTAGTTTTAAAATATTTTTGTCCATTTGCCACTACCATTAAATAATTGATGTTGTCAAAAAGATTTTTTTAAAAAGAGAGAGGGACAGTGTGAGAGAGAAAAAGAGAGAATCAACTTTATTCTGTTTTTCATGTGGCCTTCGTTGCTCCAACACTTCGTTGTGTACATGGTGCTGGGGTTTGAACTCCCATCCTCGGGACTGCCAAGCAAGCACTGAAACCACTGAGCCACCACTCCAGCCCGTCAAAAAGATTTTTGAGGGTTGAATAATTTGTTCCAATGTAGTATTTTAGGAATTCAAAAGGAAATCCTTTGTGTTACCTTTAGACTACATAAAGAGAAGCAGTTAAGTAAATCAACATGGAAATTTCGAAGAGTCAATCTTGTCTACCTTCAAAATGTATCTTTGGTATATTTGTTCTACAGAATTCTTTCACAGGTCTTTATCTTCCATGCCTGGGGAACATACATAGGGCCCTTTGAAAATCTGTTTGGTATGTGGGCCATGATTGCCACTCCACCATCACCTCAAACCATCTCCTCTTCTCATTCACTGCACTCCAGCCTCAACCACCTTGTTCTTAATCATCTTTTCCCCATTCTCAGACTTTAACATAAGCCTTTCACCACAATGATTCACTCTCATTATTTAGATCTTAAATCAAATATCCTCCTTATTTTTTAGTATACATACATTTATCTGTTCATCTGAAGTAACTCCCACAATCATTCTCTACTGCTTTATCCTATTGTTTTCAACCTACCACTTTAAAATCTCTTATTATCTTGTTTGTTCCAGTTTATTTGGTTATTATTATTGTTCTTCTTATTGTTATTATTGCTTTACCAAGTAGAAAATAGGCTTCCTGAATGCATACACCTTACCACTATTCATAGACTTTATCCACATCCACAATATCTAGGACCTTTTAGGTGAATAGTCATATCTGTGCATTTTGTGAAAATGTATGTTCTCTTCCTTCATAGAAAACATAGATACATAATTTTCAATTATGATTCAATATGATTGCTTCACCATTTCATTATCTGTAGTTCCAATAAGTCATACAATGACATTTTTTATTGATTATAGAAGACCTTATGTTAGTTTTGGAGGAAATCATTACCAAATAAACACAGTTGAAGTTCTCTATTATGATCTAATAACAAACAGTGCTAGGCCACTGATGGTTTCTAATAAGTGCCAGAGAAGAACAAATATAATTAAAGATGTATTTGAACATGCAAATGAGGAAAGGCATTTGAGAGTTTTATTTTACTTATACTTGAGGAACAGGCCCCCAATTCAGATATGAGACTGCAAACTTATTTAATATTTTATAAGACACTGTTTTAGGTGAGGTGAAATGAAATATGAGAAAAAAAAGGCAACTTTTCAGTTACTCTACAGTTGGCTTGTAATGTAAAAATAGTAGATGAAAGAAATTTGACATTTAAAGAAATTGTTTTATCAGAAGGATTCTCAGGAGGACAATATCAATTGAAAAGGTTGTGTTTATCTCCCCAGCAAGGATGTAGATGTATCTTTAAAAGAATGTAAAAAATAAGACATAATATTTAGTGAAACGACAAAGGGGATAATTGTTCTTTTAAAAATCCCAGTCAGCTTTTGATGCTTGGTTCCAGTTCTCAGCAAGGTTTTGATCAGTCAAATATATTAGAAACATTCAAGAACACAAGCTGGAGATAGCAAGACATACTTTGCACATTTACATTTTCTCCTCAAGCATCCTTATTTCTGGAGTCTTTTGTCAACAAACTGAATGAAATCCTATGGAATGTGATAAATTCCTTTTAAAATTGCACTATCTTTACTTTTATACATTATTTTTTCTCCCATTCTCAGCTATAACACTAATATTATTCAAGTGTTTCAAAGATATATTGTGTGCACTTTACAGACAATATTGGGTATCGCCTCTGGTTAAGCCTTTATGAAAAAGCTGATTTTTCTATATGAGAGAAAACTTCTATAGTAGGACAAAAGACTTTCACACTTCAGTCTTAAATCTGAATGAACCTGCTGGATTGATAAGAACACTAAAACCAGAATTAGCATATGCCCAAACTCAGCCTTTCAGCAGTGCCTCTGAGTTATATATAAAATTCACTTTCCTTCTTTCATTATTATTCCCAGATAAAGAGAAAAAAACCAACATGCCAATTAATATTAGAGTTTTGTGAAAGAATATGTAACTTTCTCTAAAAGGATGAATAGTGATAAGACTTTCCTTATGGAAATCTTTTGAAGAGTCAGGTCAGTTAGAACTTAAGTAACAACACTGATTTCATTTTTAAAAGGGGGGAGGGAATCTAGACAAATCTTCCATTCTTATGTTATTAAAAATACTGGTTTTATTTCAGATTTTCAAATTTTAATGTCTAGGTAACAGAGAAGCAGGTACACAATTAACTAAAAAGGAAGTAAAATGTTTCCCAAAATATCCCTGAAAAATACAGGAAAATTATACTCAGATTATTTAAAAATCCTATTTGATCCTTGTGTTTTATTAAGTACTAAGGATTACTAATCATATTTATGTAGGAAAATGGTGTCTTCATTCCATCTCAACCTTTTTCCAGAAACCTATTCTAACTTCAATCATCATTCAAAGTAGCCCATCCTCAGTCTGCTTAATCATTCCAATAAGCTCATTTACACAAAAGTGCTGTTAAGTTACAATGGCTTGATATTTAACTCAAAGGAAAGTTTTACTTAAATAAAAGTCTGTGAGAGAGGTAAAGTTTTAAACCAAAGAAATAATTCTTAAAAGTGATAAAAACGTGGACACTCTTGCCAGGGCATACATATTACAGACATATGGCCCCCTGAAATAGTGTTGCAAAATGTGCCACCACTTTTACCTGCATATAGACTTGTCCATTTAAGATAATGGTCTTCCAATTTTAGCGCACATCCAGGTCTAGACCACTCCCTGAAATGGAGATACCTTAGCACCACCTCCAGATTTTCCAGATCTATAAGCATGAGGTAGGGCCCAAGCATTTATATTTCTAATTGTTTCTAGTGCTGCTGGTTGGTAACCCCTTTGTGAAATGTTCATCTATGTCAGAGATTCTCATGCTTGTCAGAAATCACCTGAGGAGCTTTAACAACTATGACTGCTACCCACAGATTCAGGTGTCATATGTTTACCATGGCCTAGAATTAGTCTTTTTTAAAAATCTGGGTAGCAAAGTTTTCAATTCACTGATCAAATCACTTTATTGGTAGTAACTCCAATAACGTAAAACCAGACAAGATTGCCCTTATACTAGTATAATCTAGCAATCAATATTGGATGTGTGCTCACTGAGCACCAATCCTGTGTGCCAGGCACCTGGGTCTGTAAAGTTCTACATAATCTGACCCTGGAAATCTTCCTAACCTTATCTCTTAACTTTCCCTGCCTCCGCTACACAGCACCATTCTTCTCCAGCCTCAAAGACCTCCTTGTTTCTCCCTCACTATGTCAAACACACTTCCACTCAGGCCTTTGCACTCACTCTCCCCCCTCCTCCTGCCATTTTGTTCTACCAGTTTGCTCTTCTGACACTTTCTCTCAGCTCAAAAGTCACCATTTCCAAAAGACCTTCTTTTTTTATTATTAAGGACTTGAGGGGCTGGAGCGGTGGCTCAGCGGTTTCGGCTCTTGCCTGGCAAGCACAAGGACCCGGGTTCAAACCCCAGCACCACGTACACAACTGGGTGTTGGAGCAACTAAGGCCATATGAAAAACTAGATAGAGTTGTTTCTCTCTTTCTCTGTCTCTCTCACTGTCCCTCTCTCTTTATAAAAAAAAAAAGGACTTGAGTTATTGAACAGTCATAAATGCATATAAAGTAGTAATATGATATGCATATATTCTTAAACCAGAATCACCACCACATCACCCACACCCCAATCTCTTCAGTCTTCCCTACCAAAAATATAAATGCTTAGGTTGTAAATTTTCCAATGTTAAATGATTGTGTAAGTATTACTTGGATTCTCAGTGGGGTAAAGAGAATGCTACTGTATTGATTGTCTCCCTAGATCCCTCACTTTTCTCCCTCCCTCTCCCCTCTCCCCATTACATATCTATGGTTGCCCTAGATTATGTGTTGCCACGCCTTTGCTGGGTCTAATACATGAGGTTGACTATCTTTCACACAGGCTTGAGTTTAGCTCCAGTCTCCACAAATGAGTGAAAACATTTGACCCTTGACTCTCTGGGTTTGACTAACTTTGCTCAGCACAATTTCTTCCATTGCCATCCATTTACCTTTAAAGGCCTCAATATCATTCTTTCTAATCCTTTACTAAAAAAGCTTTGCCTTTCATTCAATCTGCTTGCTTTATTTCTTTCCACTTAATTATCTTCATAGCACTTAATACTGTAGAATTAATACAAATGTATTAATCTATTATGTCTTTCCACAAAATAGAAATCCCATGAAAGTAGACTCTGTTTTATTACTGCTATATTTCCAATGCCTAATGTTGTGTTTAGGATATAAAAGATACTAAATAAATATAGTTGAACAGATAGGGATAGAATGACAAGGTGGAGATGCCTACCAGTATCAGGTAGTGTGCCCTTGAATGACACTCATGGATTTAAAAACTAAAAACAAGCACTAAATAATGTAAGAAAAGGTCACATGGGTAAGAGAACAAAAAGGAAGGACAAGAAATCCAGCCAGATTTGATCAGAGAAGAGCTCTCATAGGAAATGATTTCTAAACTGAGAACTAAAAAATGAATAGACATCTTCCAGGGCAAAGATTGGAGTCAGTACTCAGAATATATAGCACATGGATGAATTTAAAGAAGTTTAATAGATAATTCACTATGGATATTCTATATTTCCACTACGAACAAAGAGATAAAACTGATCTATAAAACAATCTGAGATGATTCGGATTGAAACCTAACATCAGGAGATCCTAGAAAACAGAAATCAGACTGAGGTGTTTTAAAATTAATTTTCCCCAGTGCTCTATTAATCCAACAGGTAATACTATGCATATGGTAGGCTTTCTATGAACATAGTGAGGGAATGAAGAAAACACAACCCATGAGATTCTAGGAATCTCATTTATATTTACACAGTGTCTTACACCCAGCAAAGACTCAAAAATTTATTATTGATTAATGATCCGAGATGAATAATATCACACTTTGTCCAAATTCCAAACTATATGAATTATATTGCATGAATATTAATTAGATATTATTGTATCTATCAACATGAAACAATAATTATATTTCATTATATTTTCTCCATAAGCCACAAAGAATGTGAATGATTTCAGGATTGATTTGAATGATGTTAAATCTTTTCAAAAGTAATTCCATAAATTATTTGGCACAAGATGCCTTTGTACTAACACAAAGACAAGTAATTTTATCTTTTGGACCTGTCAGTCTCACAAAATTCTATACCCAGGTTTTTGTAATCTTCTCATCCCATTTTTTATTACTGCATTATAGTTTTACATAATGATGGGATTAGTGGCCACATATTCCTAGATGCACACAAACCAGCAATACAACTTGTTTAATATCCCCTCTACACCCCTCTCCTTCCCTCCTCCTGTCCCCTGATCCCTTGTCTTTCTTCTAGATCCTATATTGTTCCTAAAAATTCAAATACAGTGACATAATACTTATACCAATGAAGAATATTTATATATATATGAAAATAGTATATACAGTGACATTTATAACTGTTCAAAATGTACCTTGCTTTATCTCAGTTCCAACATTTCCCCTTCTCCTCTCCTCCTATCAACCCTTCTTATTCTCCAAAATATTGATAATAGGATTAAACATTTACATTTTTGTACAGGTATGCAGCATAGCTTGTTCAAATATCTTATGAAGCATCTTGCAACTGTATCTCATATATATTAACATCTTGCATTTTGTTCTATGGATATAATACATGAGTTTGTCTACCTTACTCCCAAGCCTTGGTTTAGGTCCAGCCTCCACAAATGAGAGAAACCATTTGGCCCTTGACTCTCTAGGTTTGGCTAACTTTGCTCCCTCAGCATGATTTCAATAGATGCAATATCATTGTTTCTAATACTGAGTGGAAGTCTATTGTACATATATACCAGAGCTTTTGGATCTATTCATCCAGTGAGGGGCATCTGGATTGATTCCATAATTTAGCTACTATAAATTGAGCTGCTATGAACATGGATTTTGCTGTGTCACTGTAATGTGCTGATTCTAACTCCTCTGGGAAAATACCCAGGAGAAGGATAACTGGGTCACATGGTGGATCCAATCCTAATTGTTTCAGGAGTCTCCACACTTTCCAGAGTGGCTGGACCAGTCTGCAATTCCGACAACAGTGTGCTAGTGTTCCTATCTCCCCACAACCCCTCCAGCATTTGTCATTGTTTGTATTCTTCATCTTTGCCAGTCTGACCAGAGTGAGGTGAAATCTTAATGTAGTTTTGATGTGCATTTCTCTGATCACCAGTGACTTAGAACACTTTCTCATGTGTTAATTTGTTTGCTTAATGTCCTCTATTGAGAAGTTTCTGTTTAGCTCTCTGGCCCATTTATTGATTGGATTGTTTTTTTGTTATTGAGTTTTTTGAATTCTTTGTAAATTTTGGATATTAGTCCCTTGTCAGAGGGATCACAGACCATGATTCTCTTCCATTCTGTAGAGATTTGAGTTGGAGCATAAGCTTATATTTTAGGGATCTCTCCTGATTCTTAATGTGGACACTCAGTGCAATAAATTTTGCCTTTAAGAATGCTTTCATGCTTTCCTAGAGGTTTCAATATGTTGTGTCTTCATTCTCATTCTCTTCCAAGAATTCCTAAATTACTGTTCTCATGTTTTCTTGGATTCATTCTTCATTTAATAGGGTGTTATTCAATCTCCACATATATGTGTGGTTTTTGCCATGGTTTTTGCTATTAATTATTAGGATCATGGCATCATGGTCTGATAGGATACAGGGAATAATATCTACTTTTTTGTATTTGCTTAGATTTCCCTTGTGAACTAGATTTCCTTTGTGAATATTATTTTGGAGAAGAATCCATGGTGCTCCTGAGAAGAAGGTATACTCTGCTAATTTGGGAAGGAATATTCTGTAGATGTCTGTTAAGTTTGCTTGATTTACGGTGTTGCTTAGACTGGAAATCACTTTATTAATTTTTTTTACTTTAATGATCTGTCTATTGGTGATAGAGGAGTGTTAAAGTCTCACAGTGTGAGGCCCACAAGTGGTTTTATATCTTAGAGTATTTTTTCCACATAGTTGGGAACATTGGCGTTTGGAGAGAATATTTTTACTATGGTTATTTCTTCCTGTTGTATTCCCTTTACTAGGATTTAGTGGCCTTCTTTATCTCTTTTGATTAATTTATGTTTGAACTCCACTTTGTTGAATATAAGAATTGCAACTCCAACTTACTTTCTTGGGCCATATGCCTGGCAGAATTTTTTTCCATCCTTTCCTCATAATCTGTGGGTGTCACTGTCTCTAAGATGGGTTTCCTGTAAGCAGCATGTTGTTGAATTTTGTTTCTTGAGTCAATCTTCTAGTCTGTCTTTTTATTGGCGCATTGAGACCATTCACATTCAGTGTTAGAATTATTATGTGGTTGTGGTTCATATTCATTGTGCTTTATTAGTAAATTCTGTGCTGTCTTAGTTGTCTATTGACAGAATGTACCTTTATTGAATTTCCTCTGTTTGAGGAATATTAGCTTGTTCTTCTATCTGAAGTTTATCTTTGAGAATTCTTTGTAATGCTGGCTTTCTGTTCACGAATGCTGCAAGTTTGTTCTTATTATGAAAAGTTCTTGTTTTCCCCTCAAATTTGAGGCTGAGTTTTGCTGTGTATAATATTCTTGTCTGCATGTTGTGTTCATTCAGGCATTGAAAGATCTCCTTCCATGATCTTCTTGCTTCCAGGGTTTGAACTGAAAAGCCAGATGTGATTCTGATTGGTTTCCCCTGAATATGATTTGGCATTTCTCCCTTGCAGCTTTCAATATTTTTTCCTTCATTTCCTTTCTACATTTTGAACATGATGTGTCTTGGTGAGCTTCTCATTTGATTAGGCCTATTGGGTGTCCAATAAGCTTCCTGGATGAGCATATCTAATTCTAATTTTATATGGGCAAAATTTTCTTTAGCAATTTCTTTGAAAATGTTCCTTATCTCATTTGTTTGTGTTTCAATTTCTTCCTTATCCCAATTACTCTTAGATTGTTTCTTCTCATTTCATCCTAGACATTTTGAAAATTCTGTTCATGATCTGTGAGTTTTGTTTTGTTTTGTTTTGTTTTGTTTT